>ML423205.1:56066-88960 GCA_005239525.1 Nicotiana knightiana | reverse complement strand
AAGAAAATATGCATGGTTTTATAAAAATATAACATATAATTTAAAGTAATTTCTTTGGATGAACCGACGACCACGACGCGGTTCAAGACATTGCAACCTCTCTTGCTATGGAATTTTGAGGGTCCTCCTCAAAATTCTACCCCAGTTAGATGGGTGAATGCTTCTGGATGTTGCTTGTGCGGTGCTCGGCTGCATTTGCTTCGGAATTTTGAGGTCCCTCCTCAAAATTCTTCCCCAGTTTCCATTCGTGGGGGAAATGAAATTTTTATTAAAATGTTACCAAACCCATAGGGCTGCCTACATATCCCCTCTTAAACGGGAATCAGGTCAGGCGTAGTTCAATTTACAACATTTGATAAAAGTATGAAAGTTACACATAGTAGCGCTTGACTGCATCTGAGTTAATTGGTTTTGGCCAGATTTCTCCATCCATTTCTGCAAGTATGAGTGCTCCTCCTGTCAGGACTAGGTGAACCATGTACAAGCCTTGCCAATTGGGAGAGAATTTCCCTTTTGCTTCATCTTGGTGAGGAAAGATCTTCTTTAACACCAGCTACCCCGGTGTCAATCGTCTCAGCTTGACTTTCTTGTTGAAGGCTCTAGTAATTTTGTTCTGATATAGCTAACCATGACAAACTGCATTCATTCTTTTTCCGTCTATGAGGGCCAATTTCTCATAACGGCTTCGTACCCACTCTGCATCGCTGAGTTCGGCTTCTTGTATGATTCCCAGGGATGGAATTTCGACCTCGGCAGGAATAACGGCTTCTGTACCATAAACCAACATGTAAGGAGTTGCCCCAGTTGATGTGCGGACTGTGGTGCGGTATCCCAGTAAGGCGAATGACAGCTTCTCATGCCATTGCTTGTGCTTCTCTATCATCTTTCTCAATATCTTCTTGATATTCTTGTTGGCAGCCTCAACGACTCCATTCATCTGAGGTCTATATGCTGTGGAATTCTTGTGTTTGACCTTGAAGGTTTCACACATGGCTCTCGTCAGGTCACTGTTGAGGTTGGAGCCATTGTCGGTAATGATTGACTCTGGAACTCCGAATCGACAAACTATGCGGTAGCGGACAAAGTCGGCCACGACTTTCTTAGTAACTGCTTTGTAAGAGGCTGATTCGACCCATTTGGTAAAGTAATTAATGGAAACCAGAATAAACCTGTGTCTGTTGGAGGCGGAAAGCTCGATTTGTTCAATAACATCCATGCCCCAAGCGGCTAATGACCATGGCGAACTTGTTGCATTAAACTCACTGGGAGGTACCTTTATCATATCTCTATGTATCTGACAACGGTGGCATTTTCGGACATACTGGATGCAATCCGTTTCCATGGTCATCCAGAAATAACCGACCCGAAGTATCTTCTTTGCTAGAACGAACCCATTCATCTGAGGACCGCACGTACCAGCATGTATCTCCTCCAATAGTTTTGTTGCTTCTTTTGCTTCGACACAACTTAGTAAACCCAAATCAGGAGTCCTCCTATACAGGGTCCCTCCACTGTAAAAGAAATGGTTTGACAACCTTCGAAGTGTGTGTTTCTGAGTAGCATTTGCAAGTTCTGGATATTCTCCCTTTGCCAAGTACTCCTTGATATCATGAAACCAAGGCTTTCCGTCTGCTTCTTCTTCAACATGGGTGCAGTAGGCCGGCTGCTTATGGATCCCCACTGGGATGGGATCGATGAAATTCTTGTCTGGATGCTGGATCATAGATGACAAGGTAGCCAATGCATCGACGAACTCATTCTAGATTCTAGGGACGTGCAGGAACTCTATCTTTGTGAACCTCTTTCTCAACTACTGTACACGATGTAGATATGGAAGTATCTTAGAATTCTTGGTCGCCCATTCTCCTTGTACTTGGTGTATCAATAGGTCTGAATCACCAATCACTAATAACTCCTGAACGTTCATGTCGATGGCCAAGTTGAGCCCCAAGATGCATGTCTCATATTCAGCCATGTTGTTGGGCAGGGGAACCTGAGTTTGGCGGATACTTGGATAGTGCTAACCGGTTTATGATATTAAGACTGCCCCAATACCTACGCCTTTGAAGTTTGCAGCCCCATCAAAGAACATCTTCCAACCATCGTAGGATTCTGCAATGTCCTCTCCTACAAATGATACTTCTTCATCGGGAAAATACATTTTTAATGGTTCGTATTTCCTGTCCACAAGATTTTCAGCGAGATGATCTGCTAATGCTTGTCCCTTGACCGCCTTCTAAGTCACGTAAATAACGTCGAACTCACTTAACAGGATTTTCCATTTGGCCAGTTTGCCAGTAGGCATGGGCTTCTGAAAGATGTATTTCAACGGATCCATCCTTGATATGAGGTACGTTGTATATGCACAAAAATAGTGCCTCAACTTTTGTGCGACCCAAGTCAGAGCACAGCAAGTGCGTTCCAATAAAGAGTACCGAGCTTCATATGGAGTGAATTTCTTGCTAAGATAGTAAATGGCCTGCTCTTTCCTTCCTGTTTTTTCATGTTGCCCAAGAACGCAACCGAAAGCTCCATCTAACACAACAAGGTAAAGTAACAGAGGTCTACCTGGATCGGGTGGTACCAGGACTGGTGGTGTTGAGAGGTACTCCTTGATTCTGTCGAAGGATTTTTGACAATCCTCGATCCACTTGGTTGCAACATCTTTTCTCAACATTTTGAAGATCGGTTAACAAATGATAGTAGACTGGGCTATGAACCGGCTGATGTAATTGAGCCTCCCCAGGAAACTCATAACATCCTTCTTGTTCTTTGGTGGCGGCAATTATTGGATGGCTTTGACCTTTGATGGATCCAGTCCTATTCCACGGCGACTGACGATGAACCCTAGTAACTTGCCAGCAGGAACCCCGAATGCACACTTTGCAGGGTTAAGTTTCAAATTGTACTTCCTTAACCTGTTGAAGAACTTCCTTAGATCTTCCATATGGTCAGTGGCTTTCTTCGATTTGATGATGACGTCGTCCACATATACCTCGATCTCCTTGTGAATCATATCGTGGAATATAGTCATGGCCCTCTATGTAGGTGGCCCCTGCATTCTTCAGATCGAATGGAATCATCTTGTAACAATACACTCCCCATGGCGTAATGAATGCCATTTTCTCAGCATCTTCCTCGTCCATCCAAATTTGATGGTAGTCAGTGAAACAATCTACAAAGGACTGCAGCTCATGCTTGGCGCAATTGTCAATTAGGATGTGTATATTTGGCAAGGGGAAGTCGTCCTTCGGACTGGCCCAGTTGAGATCTCGGTAGTCGACACAGACTCTAACCTTCCCATCTTTCTTTGTCACAGGCACGATGTTGGCTAACCATGTCGGGTATTCAACCACCCGGAGAACCCTGGCGTTGATCTGCTTGGTGACCTCTTCTTTGATTTTCAAGCTCATGTCTGGTTTGAACTTCCTGAGCTTTTGCTTCACCGGTGGGCATGTCGGATCAGTTGGCAACTTGTGGGCCATAATAGATGTACTGAGGCCAGTCATGTCTTCATACGACCAGGCGAATATATCCTTATATTCTCTTAAAAACTCTGTATATTCCTCCTTTTCTAATGGCGATAGATGAACGTTGATGCGTGTTTCTTTGATGTTCTCTGCGTTTCCCAGGTTGACAACCTCAGTCTCATCTAAGTTAGACTTAGGTATATTCTCAAAGTTCTCGACCTCTTTAACAATATCCTAAGGTATATCATCCTCGTGTGAATTGGAATCCGTTTGTTGCGTTGCCTCGTTGCATGTCACAGTCGTCGGTTCATCAAGATAAGTAATAGTAACGCTGTGTAAATAAAGTAATGGGGAGGAAAACAATAGCAAGTAAATATATGATTTATAGAGAAACTGCAAATGCTTTGATAAATTGAATAATGAACATAAGAGCTCTTTCTTGCAGAAATTAAAAATGCGAGAAGGAAGAAATTTTTTTAAATAAATGCTTGTTTTGTTAGCCTTGCTACCCCGAGGCTCGACGGGCTTTGGTCGTCCTGACAGACCAATTCTTGAGATATGATCCTCTGCTCACAACCTGTATGGAAGGGCTTTCCTCCCCCTCCTCTTCAAGAATGACACAGCAGTCCATGTCCTCATCGTCCAAAAATAAATCCCTCATTGCCGCTAACGCTTCCTCTTCGTCCGTACCGTAGATGATATCAGCTTGCTGGAAAGTTTGTTCTAAGTGAGGTATTGGCTGATCCAATGAGTAGTAGGGATTGCGCCATGGTGGCGACCAGTCCTTGAATTCCTTCCAAGTGTACTCATACCCCAACCCGAAAGTGGTACCATGCTTCTTGAGTGTTATTGGCTTCGTTATTCCCTGGAGATTTTTACCGAGCCCTTTTCCTAGATCGTATCCTTTCCAGTTCAAGATGCTCTTGATCTTACTGTCCCACCATTTCTCCTTATCAATGGCGTTAACTCGTTCAATGTTGTGGTAGATTTCTCCACCCAGCTTCCTTCTCCCATCAGTGACCGAAAAAGTCTGGCGACCGTAGATATGGTTGCTACCGTTGCCATGAATGACTACCTCTTGATGATCCTATTCAAACTTCAACGCTTGATGTAGGGTTGATGCCACGGCCCCAGTGCCGTGTATCCACGGTCGCCCTAACAGCAAGTTGTAGGATGCGGGCACGTCTATCACTTAGAAGTTTACATCGAACCAGGTTGGTCCTATCTGTAAGCACAAGGTGATTTCTCCCAAAGTGGACCTCTGCGAACCATCGAAGGCCTTTACATTTATCTCTTCTTCTTTTATATCATGTAGACTTTTGCCCAATTTCTTGAGTGTGATCAACGGAAAAATGTTGAGGCTGGAACCCCCATCAATTAAGATCCTTGAAATGAAGTGGTCTTCATATTGCACAGTGATGTGCAGTGCTCTATTATGCCCTAACCCCTCGGGCGGCAACTCATCCTCATGGAAAGTAATCTTGTGGATTTCCAGAACCTGGCCCACCATGTTTTCCATCTCCCCGCTGGTGATATTGTCTGGTACATATGCCTCACTCAGCACTCTCAGCAAGGCACTCCTGTGCGTCTTAGAATTCTGTAATAGAGAGAGGATAGATATCTGAGCTGGTATCTTGTTCAACTGGTCGAGGATTGAGTACTCTTTGGCTTGGACCTTTCTCCAATGATTGTCTGAACCTGTCTCAATGGTGGGAGGACGGTTGACGGCCTGCTCGCTAGATTCAGCCAAATGTTCAGGGGTATAAACTCTGCTAGTTCTGGTCATACCCTCTGCAGCAATGGCTTCCTCAGACTTGCTTTTACCCTTTCTCCTTGCTTCAGCTGTATAGTCCCATGGGATGGCGTTTGAGTAAAAGGGTGACGTTGTTGACATTGCCACTGGAATAGGTGTGGTCATCCTCATTCCCACCGGAGTATATGTTGTAGGCGGCCGGACTGCTACTTCGAGTGGCCATACAAACTTAACTTCAATTGGCACTGGGACCTTTTCCTTTGCGGGCGGTCTCGATTCAAACTCGAGTGGAATGGACATGTTAACCTCAGCATCCTCAGATGGCTGCATCTGAACCACAATTAAGTTGAGAGTAATTGCGGGCTTCTTCGGATCACCCTCTGCAATCAGCCCAATTGATCCCTCGGGATCCCAATCATCATCCACTTCAATCATATGGACACCACCTTTATGGTTTGGCAGCGGATTATTGCGAACATTAGGAGCAGGGTTCTTGGCTGCAATGATCTTGTTATCTATGAGGGTTTGTATCTTGTCTTTCAAGGAACAACAGTCCTCGATGGTGTGTCCCTTCATGCCGGAGTGGTAAGCACAGGATTTGTTTGGGTCGATCCACTGAGAAGGGTTCTTAGGGGTGGCAGCAGGAATGGGTGTGACGTAACCGGCGACTTTGAGTCTTTCATATAGTTGATCAATGGGCTCGGCTATGGCAATATACTGTTTTGGAGGGCGACGGTCGAAGTTAGGGCGAGGTCTTGGGAAGTTTTGGCGAGTAGGTGGTGATTGGTAGTGAGAAGGTTGGGAATTGTAGGCATTGTAAAGGGGGTTGGTTGGGAGTATCTGGGCGAGGTAGGCTGATATGTGGGTGGTGGAGCTTGATATGCGGGTGAGGGTGCTTGGTATTGAGGTGAAGGTGCTTGGTAACTTGGAGCTGGTTGGTATGTGAATGAGGGTGTTGGATATACTTGGTATTTGGGCGGGGACTTGGCTTGTTGTGCAACCATCACGGCTCCCACATCCTTCTTTCTGGACACACCACCAGACTGTAGATCTTTATTAGTAGCCTGTAAAGCTTCAAAGTTGGTAACCATACCGATTTTGATGCCCTCTTCGATTCGCTCTCCCAATTTGATGATGTCAGAGAACTTGTGACCTTCGACCATCATTAACCGCTCGTAATATTGAGGATCCTTAGCTAGTACAAAGAATTTCTTCATTTGTTCCTCTTCAAAGGCTGGCCTAACCTTGGCAGCTTCTGACCTCGAACGAGTAGCATACTCGCGAAAGGTCTCCATTGGCTTTTTCTTTAAATTCTGGATGTTGAATACATCCGGAGAATTCTCCGTGTTGAACCTGAATCGATCCATGAAGTCTGTTGCCATGCTTACCCAATTAGTCAATTTCTTTGGATCCTGGCCGATGTACCCAGACAGTGCATCTCCTTTCAAACTCCTCATGAAGAGTTTCATGCGGATTCTTTCATCTTTTCCCACGCCAACCAATTTGTCGCAATAAGTTCTCAAATGGACTCTTGGATCACCATTACCATCGAACATCTCGAACTTAGGAGGTTTGTACCCCTCGGGCAGTTTGACATCAGGCTGTATGCAAAGATCTTCATAGTTCAGCCGCTCAATCCCTCTAGCTCCTTCGACGCCCTGAACTCGATTGGTCAACTTCTTGAGTTCCTCGGCCAAATTCTTGATGAGCCTATCCTTCTCGTCAGACTCAGGGGTATGCGGTGTGGAATGAGCCACCGTTTCCACATAAATGGGATTATTGTAGGCCTGGAAGTGGTCTTTTGTCTGATCCTGTAGAGGTGGAGTGTTATGGTGACAGGCATTGCATTGTGCTGGTGGGACTTGGTCCTTGGGGAGATTCGATTGTTTAGGGGTGTTTTGTTGTAAAGTGGGGTTTGGAGCATTTGGGAAGTGGACATCCGGAACATCGAGGGAAAGTGACAGGTGAGCCAACTTCTTGACTTGGTCAAGTTCCTCTTGGAACTTCAGCAGCTTCTTTTCTAGTGAAGACATACCCTCTTGCAGAACCTGAGTACCCCGACCATCACCGATCTCAACCTGTTCATCCCTGTTGTCTTTTCTGACACCGCTTGCCTCTGCCATCTTAGTTTTACCCTAGCTTTTTCCTTTGGGAGGACTAAGAGGAGGGCCCTTTGATCTTGTGCGGTAGGCGGATGAGGTCAGAATTGACGAATCAACCTTTGGGGAGGGGAATAATAAATAAAGAAAACAAAAAACGAAAAGAGTAATGAAGTTAGTGAGGATCATAAAAAAAATATTGCAGTATTTAAACACATAAGGCAAAAATGTAACGCGTGTCCTAAGTTGGGGACCTCTTTGTACCGGAGGTAGGCCTAGCGACAAATTGATTTGGAGAACTTAAAATTCTAAATGCCTCATTTTATTGATAATAAAATAGACAAATCCAACACGACTCTAAGAATGCGAAAAATATAAAATGTCACTAAATGGCCAGGGGGCTTATTACATCAGAAGGAAAAGTAAAGACAATCCTATCTACTTGGTCCCAGAAGGACCTTCCCCAGACTCGGCATCTCTGCTTGCCTTAATCAGCGTCCCCATCTCACGGAGTCCCAGCAGCAAGTAGGTCCTGGCTAGAATTCCTCCTTCGGCTCCCTCGGCCTTCTGACAGGTCTCGATCCTCCTAATGAACTTCTCCTATAAGTCGACTATGTCTCGCTCCAAGTGTGCTAGCCTCTGGGTGGAGGTGATGGCCATGTCTTTCCATTCCTCTATCAGCTTCTTGTTGGCCTCGTATATTTTGTGATGATCTTCTCCACATTCACGGAGCCTCTTGCGCAACTGGTTGAGTCTAGTCGTTGCGTCGGCCTTCTCATCTATGACCCTGTGGCCTTGATCAAACCCTGGCTCGATACTTCCACCCCAGTTATCTTCCAACCATCCTAGATAATAAGGAGAGTAACCAGCATGATACCTGTCGGGTTCAATAGTGTCCTTTTCTAACCGGATCTTGTAGTGCCACAAATGTTGAGCTTGGCACTTATGAGCTTCTCGACCCTTGGTATAACTTGCTTCCTTCCTTCCTGCCTCATGACTCGGATCGGGACGTAAGGATATGTCCCTCTTAGACCAATCAATATCAGAAATAGGGTGTCTCGAGTTCGGATGATGAACTCGTCGGTTGGGAATCACTCAAACATCCACTGAATCTGATCCTCGGTCAATTTTCCTAGCAACTCGGCCCATTCATTGGCGTTTTCCGGCTGAGCAAACATGTCGGGGATGTAGTTCATACGCTTTGGATGATGGAAAGCAATATGATCATCCCAAATTCTCCTATGGATGTCCTGACGGTAGTCACCCTTTTGCAAATGATCAGTGAGCCACAGTTGGAATAACAGATTGCAACCCTCGAAATATTTTGCCCCTCGTTGACACTTTTCCAAGGCTCGGTACATGTCAGCAATGATCATTGGCACCATACTGAAGTCCTGCCCGTCAATCCCTTCCATCAGAGTCTTGGTAACCATAGCCAACCTAGTGTGGATTCGTTCTTTCTTTGTCGGGAACACCATCAGACCCAAGAAGCATACTATAAAGACGAATACCCGGCGGTGAATGTGCCCCAGAGAAGTAAGGGTGAACTCTTCCTGATAAGTGCGGTAAGACTAGCTACGACCATACCTCTCATACAAATAGTCAAAGGGGATGTACGAGTCTTCCAAGCAGACCAAGTCTGGATTTTTCCTTAGTCCTATCATCTTGAGAAAGCCTCGGCCTGTACGGTTTTCAGGCATCAATAACCCTGGAGACTCCCAAGCTAAACCGGATAAGCCTCATATTTCCTCTAGCAATGGTGTCATCTCATTATTTCCAAAGCGAAAGACCGACCGATCACAGTCCCAGAACAGGGTAGCAGCTTCTATCATCATGTTGTTAGGCTGAATGTCCACAAGAGAGGGCAGGTTGCCCAAGTGTTTTCTAACGACTGTTTTGTCACTGGAGTGAAGATCCTCCCACCAGTTTAGTAGTTTGGGGTGGATATTGGTGACCATGCCGAATCTGGGGACCTCGTGCCTCATTTTTGCAAAACAAACAGGTTAGGCCCTTACCCCCACCAGACTCGACTATTTAACATAAATAATTAGCATGAGCATTTAGTTCTCAAAATAAATGCAAAAATGTGAAGGCATCTGTTTGGGTTCCAGGGAAACCCAATGGACTTTGGACAAGGCTATCTTAAAGGCTGTTGCGCGGACAACACGTTAGCCTGGCTAGGTTTGACCATGATGCATGCAACATACAATAAAGTAAGGTTTCTATGGGGTTTTAGACCGGTACCCTTGAGCGGACAACTCAAGGGGGAAGGCACGGAACTGTCGACTGCGCCGCTAATCGACTAGTTTTACCGCAAATACGCCTTTCCGAATTTAGGGGTAATAATATTGGAATAGCGCAACCACTCATTGTAAGCGTTGCTATAGGATTTTTGTTTGGCAGGAGTGGAATATGAATGCGGAGCATGATATGCAATAAATAACATTTAAACAAGTAGGCATGTATTTTCACATTGAGGAAAGCGGTAAAGAAAGGAAATACGACAGTTATAATTGAAAGCAGTTACAAAGAAAACATGAAGATACGTCAGTTTTGTTTAGGCGAAATAAATACTTGCAGAATTAAACAGTTAACAGCATATAACGGGGAATAGGAAAGGGTATAAAAATTCAAACAGAAATTGAAAGGTCCAAATTCACAAGACAACGTGTAATGGTGTAAGCCTAGGGAATATTCCCCAGTAAAGTCGTCATGCTGTCGCGCCCCCCTTTTTCCTCGCACGTGTCAGGTGCCGAGAGATCGGGTTTATGACATTCTAGACAACTCCTTAGAGGTTTACGGAAGAGTCGCCACCTAACGATTTTGTGGTGCATTAGGGCACCTAGATTAGATAACTCATGAACTAGTTTGCATTACCAGAGATTGGGTAAGGGCTTGAAGTTATCCTAAGGGAAAGGTATTAGACACCCCTAAAGATCCACAACTGTGGGTCCCAGCCAAGAAGTTTTGTGAATTTGGATGGTAAACAAATAGCAAGTAAGGTTCATATAAGAGGGGATTTCAAACAAGTATGAAGATCTTTAAAGGTTTTGGGAAACATCAGAGTAAAAAAATTTGAAAAGAATTGTCCTAGGTTTAAAGTAATACGGATCACATCAATTCAATACCCGATAATCACTCCTCGAAGAGGGGCTACACGTGGTATTAGCACACCGGTCATCATATCCGTATTCTACCCTTCCCACCCCGTAGAGGTTATTTAAAGAAGCGTGTGCTAGTCACCAAAGCTTATTGCGTGCTATTACCCGTCCCATTGTATAAGTCCTGGAGGGTGTTTAGGACTACTAATCCTACAAGATGAGTAATTAAGCTGAACCCCCTAGGTTTAAAAGGACAAAATCCTAAGCGACATATAAAACAATTAGGACTACAAATATGGGGAACACGTAAGGGTAGATAAGAGGCTCATAGATCCCTCCACAAGTAAACACGTAAATAGAACGTCTCAAACACAACAAGGGGTCTCAAAATCAGAACTTAAAGCAGGAGATTTGAGTGGAAAATAGTAGGTTTCGGCAGGTTTTAGCGAAGGGAAATGATTTTTGAAAACTCGGTAATAAAACAGGAAATTCACTTAAAACAGAGTAGTTTTCAGGAAAGAGTGATGGATTCTGGAGATCCAGTATACCAAAGGCAGGAGCAGGAATTTAAAATGCACAGCAAATTAGATACTTTTACAAGTGAATAATTCCAGTAAAGCCAATAATTGGAAGTGAGGCAGGAACCTTTAAATAAAACAGAGTGATTTTGAAAAGTAGTGACTAACTTTGAAGTCCAGTAGTTCAAAATAGAGCAAGAATCAGTAGTCTATAGGAGTTTTAGTAAAAGGAGAGAGAGTGCACAATTTCAAGAACCAGTAATTTGAAAAATAGAGCAAGGGTTTAGGAAAAACAGAATGATTTGCATGAACTTCAGAAAAGGGGAATCGTTTTGAAAATCCATCAGTTGCAGGAGTAAAAGTAGTAACAAACATCAAGGTTCTAAGGTTTTCAGAAGAGACTGATTAGTTCTAAGGATCACTTTTATACAAGCAAGACATAAAATGATTGAGTTTTATGTCATTAGGCCTAAGGTTTGTCTAGGCGTTTGTAATACTGATTATTTGTCTTATGAGAATCAAAACTAGTGAAATGCAAGTCCTTAACCCTGATATTAAAGACATGGAATACATTGAAGACAATGTTGAATTTGCAGAAACATTTTTAGCCATTCTTTACACAGTTTTAACGAGGTTATTAGATTTCATACATACTGACTAGGTGTTCAACAGAATAACAAACATGCTGGAAATAAAATCCTAGAGAACATGGTATCTAATGCACACATGGGTACTTAAAACATGGTTTCTAAATGTAGTGCTTATGAACAAATGCAGCAGCAGTAACATTATAGCAGCTCGTTACTTTGTTATAGTTATTAACTGTGAGCAGGACTTATAAGATGACATGAATATAGTAGACATGCTGAAATAAAGAACTAAACATGATTTCTAACATGATTTCTAATGCATGGTATGCATGTCCTAAACACGATACTATTGCACACATAGGTAAATAAATCATGTAGTCATGATTTCTACCCATAACTATCTAAGTATGCGTAATCCCCTCCCATAATTACTATCCAGCCCCAAATATTCGTTTACAGAATATTACAGGCCAAGAAAATGAATTACACAACTGAATAAAGGAAAATCAAGAAGTTATACTATAGAGAGCCTGACAGTAGACCCAAAGTACCAGATCTCTTTGCCATATGCCATGACTTTCAACCCAAGTGTGTCATAATCTCTAAGGACCTCAGAAGATCCGGGACAGTGCTCACACCCAGGTACCCTAGCCAGGGATGAGTAAGTGCAGTGTAGAAACCAGCCTTGTGTGTCAGAGTTCAATGGGTACTCAGAGGTCCCCAAGGCAGTGCTCACACGAAGGGGGAGAACCTAGAATCTAAGTGTAATGGGAAGTGCTTGGAGTTTTAAAAGAGAATTGGAGTTTGAAAAGAGTAATTTTAAAACAACAACACTTTGAGAAATAACTTTAAGAACAGTAGTAAAGGAGTTTTAAAAGAGAAACAGTACAACTGCAACCAATAGGCAAAAGGACTCATGAAAGAGCAAACACATACAGGGGTAAGGGGTTGGGGACAAATAACTTAGATATCAGCAATAGAACAAAGTTACATATTCTCATAGTTATCACATAGTTATCATCAAACATCACATATCAAGCAGAGTCACATATTAGGTATAGAGTCAGAATCATACAACATTTAGGTATCATGTGGGGGGACACAGGTCTGTTGTATTTGAAGCTAAGTAGAGGATGAGAACATATAAGAAACAACAATCATTTGAGAGAGGAAAAGGATAATCACATAGATAAAACATGCATGCTGATTCCATGGGAGTCAAACAGGGTTATAGTAAATCATACAAGGTAAAGCTTGAGACATCTTATACTAAAAGGGAAGGGGAAATCATAGAAGCATACTAGTTACATGGTAGGCAATAGAACCATAAAATAAAGCACAAAGGAACAACAAGTATATTAACATGAATTGAAACATATTGTGTTGGGACTCTGTAAACTTAAATTAGGAACATACCAGTCAAGGGTATAGAACAGCGAAGTGCAAAAGAGATAGAGTAGCGAACAACAGTATACAGGACAAAGAAAGCAGAAGTAGAACAATCGTATGCGGAATGAGAGAGCAACAGTAGGACAATAGTATGCAGCATGAGAGAGAAACTGAGATTACTCAGTCTTGTCTTTTAGCCGACTGAGTAGTCAGAAATGTATGCAAGGAGGAAAAAGTGTATGAAAGCACAGAAAAGTTCAGAGCAATGTATGTGTGTGTCAGTGCTCTCAATATCAGTGTCTGTGTGTGTGAATTTCAGTCTGTTTGTGAAGAAGGAAGACATGTCTTTTTATAGTTTTGAAAATGAGTAGTGCATAGGCAAATTATGGAAATAACAATCAATCAACACCAATTAAGCTAAACTGGACTCCTTTAATTAAGGAGTCTAGTTTCAAACGGTAAAGTCAAGGCAGAATAAGGAAAGAAGAATAAGTCTAATAAGGTTGATTGGGGAAGAAACATTCACATAGTTCACAAACAAAACCAAGTACATAGTATATAATTAAGGAACGTTGAACTAACAGTATATTTATAAAATAAAGTAGGGTTTTTGTTTTGAAAATCGATTGAAAGAATATCGGATGCAATCAAAATTACAGGGAATCAAATATAATTAAGGAAAGTGTCATATAAGCAAAGAAACAATTTTGAAATTAGTACAGAGAATACACAAAGCAAACTAGTATAAATCATTACGCGAATAATCAGTAAGAGCAAGTAGTCAGGCTTTTAGACAACGGTTATTAAGCAAAACAGAAAAACCCTAAGCAACATTTAGAACAACAAGAAATTAAAACTCCTATCAACGAGCTTGAACAGAAATCACGAAGGACACACAGATAGCTTCATAAGAAGCGAATATACATAGTCGTGTGATACAAGACAACCTAGAGAATTAGGGTTTTAGCACAGTAGTTTAGACAACAGAAAAAGCATGAGGAAATCGTTAAAACATAGTAGAGATTGCTAAAAATCAAAAGAGAACTTGGTTTGAAGACAGGGTTAAGAGACCCTAAATTTGAAATCGTTAAAAAAGTATTTTCTGGAGAAAAAATATAGAAAAGCTTTATAATATTGCAGATCTAGAGTAGATCTTAAAAAGAAATTGAAATATAGGATATTAGGGTTTCGTGGAACCCAGAAAAGAGGGCAAACCTCATGAATGGCATCGATTTAAGCCAGAGATACTGCAACACTTACTCAAACGGCCCGGGAAAGGCCGGAACATGGCAAGAGGCCCGAAGGAGGTGAGTGAACTGCCCCAGGTTTGTCTGAGGAGCCTAGGATGTCACTGAGTAAGTTAGAGGCAAGTAGGTGGCCAGGAGATGATAGTGAACCAGGGTTCCGATGAGAGAACCGGCCGGAGAAGGGGAACAAACCCCATCGGAGGGGAGAAGCCAAGGAGGCTTCTAAAGAGTAACAGAGAGAGATAGAGAGATGAGAGATGAAGAGTCTCGAAGGAAATGAGACGGGGGGAGGGGGTTAGGTGAGAGCTAATTATGGAAAAGAGGGATCTGGGCCGTTGATCTTATTTGATCAAGGGCTCAGATTTATTTAGGGGTTGGGCCGGGTATGGATTAGAATTAGACTGGGTATTTGATTGGGGTTTGGGTTTGGGTAATTGGGTTAGTTAAATCTGATGGGTTGGGGTTAAAGTTGGCTAGGTTTTATAATAAAAGTGGCTAGATATTAAATACCCATAAAATAGATAAATAATTAATAAAATAGCTAATATTTGTATAAAATATGAAATTAATGCTTCATAAATAAAACATGAAAGTAATTGGCTAACATAAAAAAAATAAAAATGACTAATTATTGATTTAAATAGTATAAAATGTATAATTAGTCTAGAATTGTAAAATTGCTATAACTATAGCTAAATAGTGCTAAATCGGCTAATTTGTGAAATAATCCGATCCCAATAGAACTAGAAATGACATATTGAGCTGTGAAATATTTGGAAATTATTTATAACATAATTTATAAATTATGTATATATGAAATATTAAAATAAACAGGAAAATAATTTAATAAAAATATTGTTCGCCTGCATGGTGTGCCCGTGTCCATTATATCTGACCGAGGTACTCAGTTTACCTCTAATTTCTGGAGAGTATTTCAGTGAGAGTTGGGCACACGGGTTGATTTGAACACAACATTTCATCCTCAGACGGACGGACAGTCCGAGCGTACTATTCAGATTTTGGAGGATATGTTGTGAGCATGTGTCATGGATTTTGGAGGTTCATGGGACCAGTTCTTGACTTTAGCTGAGTTTTCCTACAACAACAGCTATCAGTCGAGCATTCAGATGGCTCCGTATAAGGCGTTGTATGGTAGGCAGTGTCGATCGCCAGTTGGGTGGTTCGAGCCAGGAGAGGCTAGATTGTTGGGTTCAGAGTTAGTCCAGGATGCCTTAGATAAAGTGAAGATTATTCAGGATAGACTTCGTTAAGCCCAGTCCAGGCAGAAGAGTTATGCGGATCACAGAGTTCGAGATTTGGCATTTATGATTGGAGACCGGGTATTTATTCGAGTGTCGCCCATGAAGGGCGTGATGAGGTTCAGAAAGAAGGGCAAGTTGAGCCCTAGGTACATTGGTCCATTTGAGATTCTGGACAAGGTGGGAGAGGTGGCCTGCAGACTTGCTTTGCCACCTAGTTTATCAGCCGTGCACCCGGTGTTTCATGTATCTATGCTTCGGAGATATATTGCCCATCCCTCTCATGTACTTGACTTTAGCGGTGTCCAGTTGGACAAGGATTTGACTTATGAGGAGGAGTCGGTAGCTATATTAGCTCGGAAGATTCGTCAGTTGAGATCGAAGAGTTATCCTTCGGTTCGTGTTCAGTGGAGAGGTCATCCTGTTGAGGCAGCTACCTGGGAGTCCGAGTCCGATATGCGGAGCCGATATCCCCATCTTTTGCCCAATTCAGGTACCATTCTATGTCCATTCGAGGACGAATGGTTGTTTTAGAGGTGGAGATTGTGATGACCCAAAAGGTCATCCCATGTAATTTTAGATAAATCTATGTTCTGAGGCCGTGAAAACCTCCTTATATCTCACCTCTATTTGAGTGCACAGCCCGGGCGTATAGCCGGGAAGCCGTTATATGAAAAAACTTATAAAAATGATATTTTTGTGTTGAAATTTGAATAAAGTTGGGTTTGATCAACATTTTTGGTAAACAGACCCAGATCCGTGATTTGACAGTCCCGGAGGGTCCGTAGGAAAATATGGAACTCGGGCGTATGCCTGGAATCGAATTCCGAGGTCCCGAGTCCGAGAAATGAATTTTCGAAGAAAATTGTTTTCTGAAAAATATAAAGGTTTTTGAAAATGAGATTTGATGTGAAACCTATGAAACCGGGCCCGTATTATGGTTCCAGATCCCCGAACAGGTTCAATATGCTTTATATGTGTTATATGTGAAATTTGGTAAGAAACGGACTTAGTTTGATGTGATTCAGATCGAAAATGGAAAATTTAGAAGTTTTGGAAGCTTAAAGGAATTTCATTGATTTTGAGGTTTGATTCGATGTTTATGATGTTATTTTGGTGCTTTGATTACACGAATAAGTCCATAGGATGTTTTTGAGGTTTGTGCATATTTGGTTTGGAGCCCCGAGGGCTCGAGTGAGTTTTGGATAGGTGTCGGGGTGATTTTTAGGCTTAAAAATCTGGTGTCTGGTGTAATGTACTATGCAATCGTATAAGGTCCCCCGCAATCGCATAGCACATGATGGGAGGGGGGCTGGTCTTGCTCTACGCGAACGCAAGGAGTTGGGTGCGAACATGGAGCTTTAGGGTCCTTGCTCTACGCGAACGCACCCCATTTAGTCGCGATCACATAGGCTTAGTGAGGGGTTGGGGCTGGGTAGCTAATTACACAGTGTGAACGCGACCCCTTAGTCGCGATCGCGTAGGGTAGTGTCCAGTGTGCTGTGCGATCGCAGTAGCCCTGTCGCGATCGCATAAGCCATTTTCGCCCAGTTATTCTTTTTGGCCAAAAACAGAACCCATTACGGGATTAGACCCAAATTTCATAATTTCTTCTTCTCCACTTCATCTTGGGAAATTTTTGCAAGAAAACTTCACCACAACTTCATAGGTATGTAAGCCTAGACTCATTTCCTTCAATATTTATCAACACCCATTAGATTTTTAGGCCTAAAACATGAGTTTAAGGGTAGAAAATTAGGGATTTGGGTAGAGTTAGGGCTTTTTGATTATTTGGGAATTTGACCTTGTTTTGAAGTCGGATTTCAAAACAAATTAAATATTCGGGCTCGTGGGGGAATGGGTGATCGAGTTTTGGTCCGAACCTCGTGTTTTGATCAAGCGGGCCCGGGGTCAATTTTTGGAATTTTGGGAAGAATCTTGGGAATGCTATAATTAATCTTGGGAATTGAATTGTTTAGTATTTATTGATATTATTGAGTCGATTATATATAGATACGATTGTTTCAGAGTCGGGTTCGAAAGGAAAAGCGGTGCTAGAGGCTTGATTTGGATTCTTGGAGTCGAGGTAAGTGTTTGGTCTAACCTTAGCTTGAGGGAATAGGTGTTAAGTCCTAATTGCTACGTATTTATTCCATGTTCAATGTATAGGTGAGGTGACGAGTACCTATATGTTGTTGTCAAGCATGACCGTGAGTCGGAAATTTGCAATTATATGATATTTATTGGCTTTTACTATGTTTATGGGTTTAATATCAATTTGATAACTATTCATTTGGTGGAAATTCTTGGTTATGAGTATTGTTGAGTAGTTGATCGGTTGGGGAACTTTATGTTGGATTATATACTTGTGTAGGATTGGTTATAGCTGTGTCCCTTGTCGGGACGGTATTATTCTTGTTGATTATTCCGTGCATTTAAGGTTTCTTATTGTTGATTTCATGCCAACTGTTGTTTCATTTATTTATTGCATGAGGGGACATTTCGTGCTGAGTGTTTGTGAGGTTATGCACGAGGGGACATTCCGTGCCGAGTGTTTATTCATTTTATTGCACGAGGGGACATTCTGTGCCGAGTGTTTGTGAGGTTATGCACGAGGGGACATTCTGTGCCGAGTGTTTATTCATTTTATAGCACGAGAGGATATTCCGTGCCGAGTGTTTGTGAGGTTATGCACAAGGGGACATCGCATGCTGAGTATTTATTTATTTATTGCACGAGAGGACATTCCGTGCCAAGTGTTTGTGAGATTATGCACGAGGGGACATTCTGTGCCGAGTGTTTATTTATTTATTTATTTATAGCACGAGGGGACATGTCGTGCTGTTCTGTTTATTTATTGTTTAGAGTTGTTAAATTCCTGCTGCTATTTATACATTCTAGTTGTTATCGTATTCTGTCATTTCAGTGAATTGTTTCCCTTTTTCCCCAGCATGTTATCTCCCTTTTTGTGCTTATCTGTTATTTCTTGTCATTACTTCTTTATTACATTATTGAATTGTACATGTATGCGTTATTTGTCGTGTCCTAGCCTCATCACTACTTCGCCGAGGTTAGGCTCGGCACTTACTCAGTACATAGGGTCGGTAGTACTGATGCTACACTTGCACTTCTTTATGTTGTGCAGATTATGGAGCCGACCCAGTGGGAATTGATCGAGGGAGTATCCTTCACTCCACATGCTACACTGAGGTAGTCCCGTAGACGTTCGCGGGCCTTGGCGTCACCATCTATTTCTTTCCTTCTGTCTTATCTTATATTTCTAGACAGCTACACTTGTTTATTTCAGACTCATATTTTTTGTAAATCTTAGAATGTCTGTGAAATTGTGACACCAGTTCTGGGGGTGTATTTAAGGAAATTTCGTAAGATTTATTATTTAAGTTGTTGAATTTCTTATCTTTCGCATTTCTAATTATAACTGTTCTAGTTTACCACTGTTATTTCAATTGTCTATAATAAAGAAGTAAATGTAATCATCGGAACGTTGGCTTGTCTAGCGGGTTCAACGTTAGACGCCATCACGGCCCGAAAGTGGGATTTCGGGTAGTGACATAATTCCTACGTCCAAATGATTACCCTAAAAATAAATCCGTTAATAACAATCAAAATGAATCTATCACACCCAATGACAACCAGATTAGCAACACTAATAACAATCAAACACTGACAAACCCCACTAATAGTTCTTGCATGCAAACTTATATCCATACTCACGTTACACACCTGGCAGAACCAAATCAACAAATGTTGGAGAAGCAATCTCCACCAGATTATGTTAAATCCCTCACGCAAAAAAACTCCCCATGCATGCAAATAGATCCTATCCTAGTAAATCTTCCTACTCCTTCATCGGAAGACTTAGCTGACAGCCAACTACCTACTATATTAAACAACATCACCACCCAAAATTCCTTGCACATCATTCACTTTGAGGAGAAGATACATGCTTGTCCAAATAAAGCGTCTCCATCAACCATACCCAATGGAAAACCTTCCCCCATTACCATCTTAACTCCCTACCTCACCAATGATCTATGCTTAACCTCCAAACCCCCAAAATCATCAACCGCAATTCTGGATCGAGCTGGGACTATTAGGATATGAAATATCCTTCAACATGCAGATCAACGGTTAGGACTCAGTTCTCATCATCCAAAACACAAACTATCTAGCCCAGTTGATCTCAGAAAGCATGTACCTAGCCATGATCAACTACATCAATCAAATGTGGATGAAAAATATATTGCAACAACTGGCTCCATCGATGAACCAAAATCTAGCAAACAACATGCAGGAAATGTAGAACATTCCAGGGAACCCCAACACCCTAATGCCCCCGAACATCTCTCTCAATCTACCATTCTTTGCACCGGAGGAAATGTCAATGGTGAACCCCATATTCACTCGCTGGGATGTGAAACAAACTCCAACTCCTCTAATTCCTCAACAAACCTCCCCCATGCAAACAGAAGATCATGCTCAACAACAGATGGACATGCAACAACAAGAGCAAAATCAAGAGGAGGAGACAGAACACATCCCACATCAGGGGGAGCCAAGGGTGGAATTCTAAAACCTAAGCAAAGTAAGAATCTTAATCTTCAAGGAAAGGCTGGACAAGAAGTGCATCATCAGCTATCCACTAACTCTGTTCAAGTGCTCAATAGATATAAGGTCCCCACACGATCCAACAATAGGAAAAAAATGTAGCCATCCTAGTACTATCCCACAGGAGACACTGCCATAGTAATGAGGGAGAACAGTCACAACCCCCCCCCCCACCCACCCCCCACTTAATGATAAATCAACCAATTAACTTTGTTATTTGGAATGTCCGAGGTACAAACAATGCAAACTTTAGAAGAAACTTTAGATAAATCATGGATACCCACAGGCCAAGTATGGTAACTCTCCTGGAAACAAGAATGGCTACCCATGTCTCCATCTTGGAGGAGTTCAACTTCACAGGGATGATTGAAGTACCGGCGGAGGGTCAATCTGGAGGAATGGGGATTCTGTGGAACCATGCAAGAGTTGTAGTGAACAACTTCACAAGAAAATCAGGAAATCCACGCCATGATAGAGGTTAAACCAAACCACAAAACCTGGCTTTTTCGTTCAATATATGCTAGTACTGCAACAACAACAACAACGCAGTAAAATCCAACCAATGGGGTCTGGAGAGGGTAGAATGTACGCAAACCTTACCCCTACCCCAGAGAAGTTAGAGAGGCTGTTTCCTGGAGACCCTCGGCTCAGAGACAATATATGCTAGTACTAATAAAATAAATAGAGATACTCTTTGGCATAACATAGAAAATTAATTTGACCAATGTAAAGGTGCATGGCTAATGGGAGGGGATTTTAATGATGTTACTATGATACAAGAAAAAATAGGTGGAGAGGCAGTAAACCAAAATAGAGCAAGGAAAATATTAGCTAGCCTAAATTATTAGACCTATGTTTCAAAGGTTGCAAATTCACATGGTCTAATCATAGAAAAAAAAAAAGCAAAGGCTTAATTATGGAAAGGCTAGGGTATATGCCAATAAGGGATGGCTAGAACAATACCCTCAAGCCTCAATAGTACACTTTCCCCAAGACACATTCTGACCATAAGCCTATATTAATTTCTCTAAAAAACAAAAATTCTAATCACTTTGAAAAACCCTTCAGTTTAGAAACAATATGGTGCACTCACCCAGATTTCATTAATATAGTCAAAAGAAATTGGAGTAATAATGACCTCCTAAAGGCAAATAGCTCCTTTGAAAATGATGTTAGACTATGGAGTAGAGAAACCTTCGGAAATATCCATAAACAATAAAGGCAACTCCTAGCAAGGCTAGGAGGGATTCAAAACAGTCCAAAATATTGTACTAGTCCTTTCCTCCAACAATTAGAAGTAACTCTTATACAAAAATACAACGACATTATCAAGTTGGAAGAAGACTATTGGAAACTAAAGTCTAGGGTATTGTGGATGAACGATGGTGATGCAAACACAAAAATTTTCCATATCTCCGCTACAAATAGAAGAAGAGTTAACAAAATAATTTTCTTCAAAGATGATATGGAAAATTGGATAGATGATCATAATTGCATCATGCTCCACATGTTAATTACTTCCAAAATTTATTTACAACTTCCCAAACACACTCCATTTGGCACACAAGATCAACTGTAACCCCTATGGAACATTCCCTGGACCTATCATGCCTAGATTATTCTTTAATGGACCATGAAATTGCTAAGGCAATATTTTTTTTCATCTCTATGAATCACCAGGGCCTGATGGACTGCATCCTTTTTTTAATCAAAAATACTGGCAAACTGTTATGGATAAAGTAAATGCCTTTTGCCATAAAGTATTTGAGGATAGTTGCATTCCTAAAGTTACTAATAGCACCTACCTGTGCCTAATTCCTAAATTTGAGAATGCTAAAATCTTCAAAATTTTAGACCAATTAGTCTTTGTAATACCATTTACAAATTCATTACAAAAATCATCTCTAACAGAATGAAACCCTATCTCACCAAATTAATTGGTCCACACCAAGCTAGCTTCATCAAAAGGAGAAGACCTTGTGACAATGCCATCATAATTCAGGAGGTTATAAAATATATTAGAAACTCAAAATCAAATCAAGGGCATATGATCCTCAAGATGGACCTTGAAAAAGCTTTCGATAAACTAGAGTGGTATTTTATTTATAGAACTTTAAGTTACTTCAAATTTCCCCCAAAAATCATTAAACTCATCATGTCATGCATCACCGCACCCAGTTACACCATTATTGTTAATGATTCAAAATCAGAATCCTTCATACCTACGAGAAGTATTAGACAAGGAGACTCAATGTCCCCATATATATTTTATTCTATGTACGGAAATGCTTTCAAAAATGATTTATCAAAAAATCGACATTAAGAAATGGAATGCACTGAAAATTACCCCAACAAGTTTCCCGCTATCTTACTTATTCTTTGCCGATGACCTAACCCTAATAAGCAAGGCAAACACCAAAACATCTCTCAAAATCCTAGAAAGCCTTAATAATTTCTGTCTACTATCATATCAGCTAATTAATAGAACCAAATCTAAATTAATAGTTTCACCAAATTGCACAAAGGCAACTAGAATGGAATTATCCTCAATTTTCAATATCAAGCTTAATGACAAATTTGGTACTTATCTAGAATTTTTTATTGTGAACTCCAACCCCAAACCAAAAGAGTACCAATTCATGGTTTATAAAATGAGAGCAAAATTGAAAATTGAAAAGCAAATTGGCTAAATACGACAGGAAGAAGTACCCTAGCTACCTCCACCCTCAATAATATCCCAAACCATATAATGCAATATTCTCTCCTCCCTAGCCAAACCCTAAAGGATATTGGTAAGGTGCAAAGAGATTTTATATGAAATTCCTCACCAGAAAAAAGAAAAATACATCTCCTAAATTGTGATTCCATTACAAAGGACAAATGCATGGGGAGAGGGGTAGGAATCAGAAAAGCCAAGAGAAAGAACTTGGCACTCCTAACCAGTCTAGTATGGAGACTGATTAATAATACCAACTCTCTATGGACCCAAATCATATCTAGTAAATACACTGGTACTAGGAAAAAATCAATCCTCCTTTATATGGAAAAGTATACTGAAGGGATGGTACTATTGCAATATAGGCAATATATGAGACATTAACAATAACCCCTCTCTTAATATATGGGAATCAAATTGGATTCCTAATGTAACAAATCTTAGAAATTCTATCGAAGGCCCCCTAAATCAATATGAAGACAAAATTACAGTGCGTAAAATTAGGAACGAGAACAATTGGACTTTCACAAACATCTCTTTTGATCTCCCAACGTGCATTACTAACAACATTAACACAATTGGCATCTATAACTATTAACCTACGGGCAATAGCAACAACATATGGAGCCTGACCTCAAACGGTATTTTCTCAACCTCGTCTTGCTATAAAACCATTGACAAAAATAGAAAAAGCCTAAACGACTTTACCTGGTTCTGGAAATTAAGATGCCCTAATAAAATAAAAAAATTATCTAAAAACGTTACCATGATAGACTACCCACTAGATCATACCTAGAAAAAATAGGGACTAATATCAACCCTAATTTTCCAACATGTAAACAACAAGAAGAAATCATCCACCATATTTTTTAGGAATGTGACACTATTAAACACCTATGGTGGGAATATGGTATTAGCTACAACAGTGCTACAAAGCATACTCACTGGATCGACCAACTCAAGGAAGCAAACCACACCTTCCACCACAAATACCTTCAGTGGGTAGAAATCTTCCCGTCTGCATTATGACAAATATAGAAGAATAGAAACCACAATAATCATAATAACACAAGTTGCTACCTAAATTGGAATACCATTATCAACCATGCATTAGAACACAAACTACTGACTGAGAAAGGTATGACAAGCACGACCCAAAAACCTATTAAAATAAAGTGGCATAAGCCGCCAAAAGGATGGATCAAACTTAATATAGATGGAGCTTTTAATAAAATAATTGTCAAGGAAGAGTAGGTGGTGTGGCAAGAAACAGTACAGGTAGTTGGATTATGGCTTTCCACAAAAAAAGTTGCAAGCCACTTTTGGTATATCAACCATACATAAGTGGAGCTTCAGGCCCTCCAGGAATGTCTTCATGCAATACTGAAGCACAACTTGGTACCGGTGAAAATAGAAACATATGCCTCGGAGGTCATAAATATCTTAGAAAGTGATCATCCTACTTACACAAATTTAGTCCATGGTTGCAATTGGTTGATGCATCAAGCAAGACAGAAGGGATAAGTGGTTCTCAAGCATAGCTTCAGATAGGGAAATGATGTGGCACACGTTTTGGCAAGAATGGCACTACTGCATACCAACATAAATAAAAGTACTCTTTTGAAAACCCCCTCCCCCTCCCCCTTCCCCAGAGCTAGCGATAGAAAAATATCAAAAGAATCTAGAGGAAGTTTATTGTGTTAAATATGTTTCGTCTAATATTTGTACTAAATTGGCTGCTTTAGGAAACTATGACGCCTTGCAGAGCATTACTGCAAATGTTTATAATATGTCGTAACTGGATGCTTAGCTATTAATATATTTTCCTTATTGCTAAAAAAAAGGATGAAATATTAGTAGATAAAATTTATTTTAATGTGAGTTAATTTTTATAATTATCTTTTTGTTTCTTTTCACATTCATTTCAGCAAATGATAACTCCTTACATATTTTTTTATATAAAGTTATTTTTGAAAAGACATTAACTCAACAATTATTCTTAGACTTTGTATCATCATTTATCAATTTTTTTGTGAGGTACAAGGCCAACCTTTTCATTCTCAAATCTCTAAGATACCAAAAGATTCAATTATTCAAAATTTTAATTTATTTTAGTTGACAAATCTTTGAATAACCATAAAAGTATTTTCTGATTTATTTGTTTCAGTATTAGGCAATAGAAATGCCAATCATTTTAAAATCACAATAAGACATCTAAAAATTTTGATGGAGCAAGATTTCTTTCATTAAGTTTGCCAAAATAAGATCGATATTCATCATTTTAAAGGACATACCCTTCTTCTAATTTTTATTTATAATTCAAACACATAATGTAATTTTTAAAAACTGAGGATCCATTAATATAAATATACGCGCAAAACATGTACTCCAAGACTAGCAGGTTTAAATGCCCGCGAGACGATCTTCACATGCACTTAAAATGGTGAGTTGTATTTGTATGCTTGTATTCATGTATAAAGTAATAAAGCATCGGGGATCTGTTGTTAGCTGTTGTCCTGATTTTTTACCATATTGAATTTTTCTATCTCTTGAAGGAAAGGGCGACATGTTTATGTACCATAATTGAGTTTTTCTCTTTTCCTAGTAGCAAATTATATATCTTCCATATTTGACTAGTCCTTGTTCTTGGAGAAAATGACTTTGTACTTCTATAAATTGAGGTTCTTTCCTTCTCATTTAATAGCATCTACAAATGACAATGTAGTCATATGAGATTTGAGAGTCTTGTTTAGGGGATAACTTTTCGGGACAAATGTTAGTGTGCCACTTGTGTTTGCCTCTTTGTGAGATTGTTCTCTCGATATTTTGTACTCTCTTTTATATAGCGGATTGCTCATATCCGCCATGGATGTAGGTCAAATTAATCGAACCACATTAAATATTTGTGTCTCTTTTGGTGTATTTCTCTTTTATTGTGTGATTTATTGTCGTTGACGGTTTGCTTTACTAGCTTCTGCATGACACCTAATTTTTTTCGATCCAAACAACTGTAGTATAAACTCGTACATGATATATTACTTATAAATACCAAGCTCTTACCATGCTTAGAGTAGGAGTAAGGACAACATTTTAATTCTATCAACATTT
Organism: Nicotiana knightiana; assembly: GCA_005239525.1. NCBI lineage: Eukaryota > Viridiplantae > Streptophyta > Magnoliopsida > Solanales > Solanaceae > Nicotiana > Nicotiana knightiana. Next base: position 63,081 of record ML423205.1, on the reverse strand, counting down.
CGTTTTTATTTTTTGTCGAAGAAGAATTTTTATGCCAATTATTCTTCACATAAAAATACTGGAGGAAAGACGCAACATCCCTTCTCTACATATATTTATAAATAATATATGGTGACTTAGATTAGATCAGGCAGAACTCTGGCTAAAACTCTGCCTTAAGTATGGCAGTTTCCTTTTTTGGTTTTTAGATTTCCTAGGTATTTGAAAGTTTGATTCGTCAAAATGAAAGTAACCCGTGATTATAAACACTGGTAGGGTAAAGAAAATTACTCTAAAATAAATGACCCCATGGTATAAATAATCGTTATATCATAGTACATGGAACTTAAACTCAATCTTTAATTTTGATTAGGGGTGTGCATGGACCGGATTTGTTCGGTTTTTATCAAAACCAAATCAAACCAACTATATCGATTTGGATTGGTTCGATTTTGTCGATTTTTTCGGGTTTTCGGATTTTTTATTACTTAAATATTATTTCAATCTTACTTTGTTAAGTTTTTGATAAGGAAATATATGTTTAGTAAAATATAAAAAATTGACAAACATATTATCTATTAACCATTCTTATGAGAGAATTTTCTTAGTAACACATAATAGTTATCTTTTTTAGTCGTTTGACTGTAATGTTTCGTTGATGTACACTTTCAAGATTAACCGAATTTAGTAATTAGACATAAAAATCAATATAATACCTAAGTAATAACAATCAGTTCACATTTGAAAAAGATATAACAATTTAATAGATCTCAACATGTGATATGAATATGGAAGAACAAAGAGATTGACGCATTTCAGTAACACTTGATGATAAAATTATCATACAACCCATTACTTAAAGTTAATAAATATGGAGCACTTTATGTACTATTAAATATTATATCCCGTAAGAGAATCCCAAATATTTTTAGACATTTTTTAAAGAAAATTCTATATAAAGTCTTAAAAGCATATATAAAAATTATATGTATATATGTTGGTTTGATTCGAGTTTTTTGCTTAATACCAAATCAAATCAAATCAAACCTAGTTGTATTTTTTAATTGAATTGATTTGACTTTTCGATTTGATGCGATTTTTCGATTCAGTTTGTACGTCCCTAATTTTGACAATAGACAACATATACAATAATATTCTCGTAAAGGTTGGAAATCGTAATAGACATATCTCTCCATTACAGATTCTGAGTTTGAAATGCACTCCATAAATCTTTTCCATATCCAGACTACAACCATGCCATTAACACCAGTTTCAACGACTAGTTTTTTCATTGAGAAAGAGGAACCCACGTACTTCAAATAAAATCTTAAAAATGAAAAATAAAAGAAAGTTCAAAGATTCTATTAATGAAAAACAATGGAAAACACTGTTTTATTAATTCCTTTTTATCCACCCTGCTGAAGCCAGGCGCCAGCACAATCATAGCATGACTTTTTCTTTTTTCCTGTTTTTAGATCGAATAAAAAACAAAATATCGATCCACAAACATAATATATCATTTTATGCGGCCTATATAAGAGCTATCAGTCGAAGGCCTGAAATCATTGTTAATAATCATGGCCGTTTACACATATTTTTTGCTAAGCTTCCTATTTTTCAATTATTTCTTAGCTTGGAATGAGGTATATGCAAAGGCAAATGTGCCAAGCCAAGATATAACAGTTCAATTTAATCGGAGCTGTTTCCCATCAGATTTCATTTTTGGGACTGCCTCATCTGCTTATCAGGTTTTTTTTCTATTTCTTTTGGAGAAAGATAATACTAGTACTCCGTTGGCCCCAATTTGTTTTGATATGGTTTGAATTTAGAGAGCCAAACAAGTTTTCTATTACTATGATTTTTCCATATGATATTTAAATATTTTAAATTAGCAATTATTATGACATATGGTACTCTTTATGTCAAATAATTTAATATTAGTTAAAAAAAATTTATAAGAAATTTACATCTCAATTCGCGATTAAATTAAAAATCAAACAAATTGGTACACTGAGAATTGTTTAGTATTGTTTTTGGGTCCGGAGAAGGTTGGAAAGATAGGTCTATATTAGGCTAACTATAAAAACTAGGGAAAATGGCCAAAAATATCTTTCAATTATTTGAAATAGCTCAAAAATATCTTCAGTTATGTTTTGGCACCAAAAATATCCATACCGTCTATGTTTTGGATCATAAATCCTCCTTACCGTTAGTCTTGCCATTGAAGTTGACATGGTAGTCTAACTGGGTTAGATTTGCTTATATGACCATCCACCTAAGCAATCCAGTACTTCATCTTCAACCTCTAGCAGGTTCTTTCGAACTCATTTATAGACCCGATTTATTTTCATAATTCCGAACACCAAACACCTTATTTTAAAACGCATAGGTGTTAGAAATTCGATTCACTAATAAATGTCTGAAATTTATAAATTCCAGACACTTACTAGTAAATCGAATTTCTAGCACTTATACGTTTTAAAATAGGGATTTTTCATTTCTATACACTATTTGAAACTTTATTATCCTTAAATGTCCATGTTTAGTTAATTACCCCGAATAAACAAGTTTTGTTTACAAAATATATACATTCCACCTTAAAAGACTCACAATCCATTATTAGTGCATTCAATTAAGAGATTTAATTACATACTTTTCCTTTTTTTTTCTCCTCCTCTCTTTCCTTATTTTTCTGCAATCATCGATAATGCCTTCCATCGTCGTAATTCTCAGTAATGCCATTTTTTACAAACTGAATTCGATAACTCCAGCAATTACTACAATGAAGTCTGGTGTACAGACTGAGACTTCTATTTATTTGCAAAAACTATAAGCTACTCATTGTGTGTTTTTGGACTTTAATTAATCATTACAAGCACTCTGTTATATTGAGGGAAAAAATTATATTAGCATTGAAACTTCATACATACGAAAAGGGCTGCTTACTGCTATTTATCTGATTTTCCTTTTCTTATGGGCATAAAAGAGTGTATAGTTGTTACGATCCCAGTTCGCCTTTCGTGAACATGTCGTGACGACACCTAGTTCCTATAACTAGTTAAGCCTAGCAATGTGGAATATCAACATAACTTGCGGAAATAATTAAGTAAAAGAAAGCTGAACAATCTAAAAGGACGACTGTATATAAATGCCACTTGGCATATACAACCCAAAATAATACGGAAGTCTACAACATTACCCCAAAACCCGGAAACTCACGGGAACCACAGGCTAACAGAATATAATACACTGCTCTAACTCCAGAATATCTATACAACTGTAAGGAAAGATAAACTTTTCACAAAAAGCTGGAATAAGATAGAGACTCCTGGTCTGCGGACGCGGCATATATACCTCGAAGTCTCTGCTGTATCTCTCAACCTCGGGGATAATGCGCCTGAGTGGAGGTACCTGGATCTGCACATGAAAAACATACGCAGGAAAGGGCATGAGTACACCACAGCGGTACTCAGTAAGTGCCAAGCCTAACCTCGGTCGGGTAGTGACGAGGAAAGTCAGGGCCCTACTGAGGTCAAACAATATAATAGGAATTTACAGTATAAAAACAGACAGTAATAACGAATACAGTAGTGAAGTAAGTCATGTCAAACAAGGCAATAAGAAAACACAAGAACAGAGTAAACTCGGAATATGTACAGCATAATAACAATGGTAACAATGAGGATCTCCCAGGATACCGTCCTGTAGTCCTTTTCTCAATTATCCGGTGGATCTCCCGGGATACCGTCCCGTAGTCCATCATATGTATATCCGAAGGATCTCCCGGGATACCGTCCCGTAGTCCATCATATGTATATCCGAAGGATCTCCCGGGATACCGTCTCGTAGTCCATCATATGTATATCCGAAGGATCTCCCGGGATACCATCTCGTAGTCCATCATAAGTGTATCCGAAGGATCTCCCGGGATACCGTCCCGTAGTCCATCATATGTATATCTGAAGGATCTCCCGGGATACCGCCCCGTAGTCTTTTTCTCAACTGTCCAGTGGATCTCCCGGGATACCCTCCCGTAGTCCAGCTATCAATGTGCAGAGGGATCTATCAGGAATCGAACCCGCAGTCCCATAGTAAATGTGCAGGGGTATCNAAATACGCAACCACAACAAGAAAACATTCAGATTTAGAGTGCAAAAATACAAGGCAACAAGTAAATCTAGCCTAACATGCTTCACGTAGTACAATTAAAGCAATTTAAGTAGATAGGCAATTTGGGCAACTAGTCATGATCTTCTAAGCTAACATAGACTATAATTGCAAATAGAATAAAACAGGTAAGAAAGAAACTCAGTCTAAATATTTAAAGTAAAACTGGATTTTCAACAATTAGCACAAGTACGTGCTCGCCACCTCACGTACGAGGCATTCAATTACCAAATATCACATCCTAAGGGAAAAGGTCCCCTACACAAGGTTAGACAAGCCACTTACCTCGATCCGGCTCAAAATCAACTCGAAATCACACGCTTGCCACGAGTATCCGACTCCAAATGGCCCAAATCTATACAATTCAATTACATATCGTAAATAATATCTCATGCAACTGTTTTTCACTGTTTAATTCAAGCTAAGGCGTGAAATTATGTAAAATGACCAAAACGCCCCTCGGGCCCACGACTCGAAATCGGGTAAAAATTATATTTTCCGGACACCCATTCACTCACGGACTCATTTAACCAGAAACAATCAAAATCCGATGCCAAAAACCCCACAATATTTCCAGAATTTCGGAATTGGGAAAATCTCATCCCTTCCTATGGTTTCCCCCCCACTTTTTGATAATTAAACTAAAGAAATCAACAGGAATTAATGGTCTAATAATGAATTAGGATTAGAAAACGTTACCTATGATCCTTCTCTTCAAAACCCACAGAAAATCGCCACTCCTTGAGCTCTTACCTGATTTTTAGAATAATGAGATGAACTCTCGAATTTTTGGAATAAAACACCTAGTATATCCGCACCTGCGGACTCGATCACCGCACGAAGACACCAGAAGAGGCCTGGTTCAGCAGGAGCTAAGTCCCAAATTTCTCCCGTTATGCATCCAAAACGACCCCGAGGCCCCCGGGACCTCAACCAAAACCACCAACCAACCCTAACACCTCATTTGAACTAGGTCGAGCCTTAAAAACACGTCTCTTAACATCAAAATCATCGATTATGCATAGGTTTAAGCCTAGAAACTTAGGAAAATTCTAGAATTCACATCCGACGCCGAAACACATCTAAACTTATCCGAATGACCTCAAATTTTGTACACACATCCCAAATGACATGACGGAACTACTGAAACTTCTGGAATTCCATTCCGACCCTCAGATAAAAAATTCACTATCTGACCGGAAACTCCAAAAATTCAAACTTCGGCATTTTAAGCCTAAATGAGCTACGGACTTCCGAAATACATTCCGAACACGCTCCCAACCCCGAAATCACCTAACGGAGCTAACAGAACCATTGGATTTCCATTCCGAGGCCGTCTTCACACTGCTCCGACTACGGGCAACTTTCCAACACTTAAGCTCTCATTTGGGGACTAAGTGTCCCAAAACTCTCCGAAACTTAAAACCGAACATCCCGACAATTCAATTAGCAGAAATAGACTTGGGGAAAATAGTTAATAGGGGATCGAGACATTAATTCTTAAGATGACCGGTCGGGTCGTCACAATAGTGAACGACACTTAGGAACTAGGTCTACTTTCTTCGTCCTTAGGAATGAAACTTCAAGTGTAAGTTGATGTAAGTTCTGATCTCACCATTAAAGGAAACGTAATCCTTCTGTTCTTGGAGAGTTAGGGAAAATGAAATCAAAGTATTTATCTCTTTTGCTCTATCTTTCCTCTTTACATGGATTAGAATTTCTTTCACGACTAAAACTTCTACAAATCTTCTGCAAAAAATACAATTATGTCAAAAATTCCAATTAAGCTACAATTGAATGGGAATTGGGATATTAAAATTTAATGTACCCAGTTTGTAGATATTTTGTAGATAAATTGTAGATTATTTGTATTCTGATTGTAGATGCTTTGCTTTCTGTTTTCACAAATAAAAAACGACAAAAACTTCTACAAATCTTCTGCAAAAAACGCAATTATGTCGAAAATCCCAATTAAGCTACAATTGAATGGGAATTGGGATATTAGAATTTAATGTACCCAGTTTGTAGATATTTTGTAGATAAATTGTAGATTATTTGTATTCTGATTGTAGATGCTTTATTTTCTGTTTTCACAAATAAAAAATGACTAAAACTTCTTCAACTTCTGCAACAAATACAATTATGTCGAAAATCCCAATTATGCTACAATTGAATGAGAATTGGGATATTAAAATTCAATGTACCCAGTTTGTAGATATTTTGTAGATAAATTGTAGATTATTTGTATTCTGATTGTAGATGCTTTATTTTCTGTTTTCACAAATCAAAAACGACTAAAACTTCTACAAATCTTCTGCAACAAACGCAATTATGTCGAAAATCCCAATTATGCTACAATTGAAACGGGAAATAAACGTTTCTATGTTTTTTTTAAATATAAAAATCGTCACATTTCATATAAATAAAAAAATATCCAAAGTAAACCTAGGAAAAAACAAAAAAATTCCAGATAATTGCTACTTAAGCACTAGGGGGTAGAATAATGCAACAACAATGCTTGTTGGCATCACATCCACAACTTTGAAAACCAATAATTTTACAGAAAAAGACACAATCTGTTGCACTGTTGCATCCTTGTGGCACTTGCTATTTTGTCCCAATTACACTTTGTTTTTCCACTTCAACACATCTTCCCATATGGCTAAAATTGCAAAAAATTAGGCTAAACAGAAAAATAAAAGTCAATATAGCCTTTGCCATCTCAAGAATTGACGACTTTTTTTTCTTTATAGTATGTGTGTGTTTTCTATTCAGAAATATGACAACGTTTCTCTAGTTTAAACAAAGGAAAAAATGGAAAAGAAACGTGGGAGGGGGTGATACGTGGGTGTGGGTTTGGGAGAGATAA
>ML423205.1:0-54560 GCA_005239525.1 Nicotiana knightiana | reverse complement strand
GGGGGGGGAGGATTCTGTGGAATATACGGTACCATTGATTTAGAAAGGGATATACATACCATTTAATGTAGAATTAATACACAAATGATATATAATTGGTAATTAGGTATACTAAATGTAATTATATCAAACCTTAAACATTGAGGGTAATATAGTTTCCTATATGGTATAGGAATGTAAAAATCCCTTCAAAATAAGGTGTTTAGAATTGTGAAAATGAATCGGGTCTATAAAGGGTCGAAAGAACCTGCTTGAGGTTGAAGAGAAAGTGCTGAATTGCTTAGGTGTATCGCCATATAAGTAAATCTAATCCAGTTGGACTGCCATGTCAGCTTCAATGGTAAGAATAACGATTTTAGGGGCATTTATGGTCCAAAACATAGAAGACAGAGATATTTTTGGTACCAAAAACAAACGGAGGATATTTTTGAGCTATTTCAAATAGTTGAAAGACTTTTTTGGCCCTTTTCCGGTTAAACTATCCCATTCTATATTGTTGCTGTCGTTGTCGTTGGACTAAAACGATCCAAAGTTACTTTTAACATGGTATGACCACATTATTCGTTTTGGGTCAAATTTGCACGGTTTTCTTCAAAAGACCTTACGCAATTAAGAGTCTTTGAATGCAATTAAGAGTCTTTGCACGGTTTTGTATGCGTCTTTAAAGCTATGATTAAAGATTGTAAACCTGCCCATATATGGACAAAGGCACTAAGCCGGATCTTATGCTATCACTCTACCATCTTTATAGTTGTCCTGTCAAACCACTGACTCTAACACCAGTTATTGAACTAAAATAACTCAAAAATACTTTTAACGTGATGTAATATTAATTGTCTGTTATGGGTCATGCGGGTAAGGTTTTCTCTAAAAGGCTAACCCTTTATAAGTTATTTTTTTTCTCTTTTCTACTTTCCACGTAGAACGCTGTTCACACACTCAATTATTGTGCAGTATGAAGGAGCAGCAAATGAAGGTGGAAGAGGACCTAGTATATGGGATACCTATACTCATCAACATCCGGGTACTTTTGTGTGTGCGTGCGCGCGTTTAATTTGTTTTACTATGCAAGATATTTTCTGAAAGAAAATCATTATTTAGTCAAGTAATCATAGGTAATTAAGAAAGTGAACTCCATTTCAAGTTGAAAGCGCTGGCAATATCAAAGGTTGCTTAGATGACTGAACAATATTTGTTGTGTACTGAACCAAAAACTCCTGAACCCTAAGAATCTCTATTTTTTCTTCATTTTTTACAAGATTTATAGAAACAAATGAAAAGTGATATATTTGAAAAATGTAATTGTGATTTGTGTGTAGTAAAATGGAAATTATTTAGTCAGCAAAATAAAATGTTATGCAGAAAGGATAAGAGACCTCAGCAATGGTGACGTAGCCGTTGATTTCTACCATCGCTATAAGGTATGAGAATAATCAATGAATATATTTAAATAGATGCAAATAAGAAAATTCTAAAAATGATATCTTTTCCTAATGAAGAATGTTTTGAATTACTATAGTTGTTCATCCCTTTCCTATTATTTTGCAGGAAGATATAAAACTAATGAAATACGAAGGGTTTGATGCTTTTAGATTTTCTATCTCGTGGTCGAGAATTTTACCATGTAATGTTCCTTGGATCTTTATTTTAAGAATTTTACTCGCATATTTTCAGTAGACTTTCAAACTTTTATTGTTTTTGGGTTAGTTCCTTTTTTTTTAAACGGCCATTTCGCTACAAGCTTATTGGTGCACAGCTCCTAAATGTTCAATATAATTTTCAATTAATTAACGAGCTATTTTTTTTTTTAATTTCACCCTATCGAAAATTCAACACTGTCTCAATTCCATCTGAATATAAAACCTGCAGTCGTTTTTCCCTTTCATAGTGTTCCATCATCGTATTAGATTTACTCATTACTTATCATGTATCAGCTTTGATTTGGATATAATTAATTAAGATGTTTTTCCGATTTAATCAAAATTAGATGGGAACCTAAGCATGGGAGTAAACAAAGAGGGTATCGCCTTCTATAATGATCTCATCAATGAGCTCTTAGCAAATGGTAAATAACATTTCTCTCTCTCTCTCTCTTTTTCGTTACTTTTCTTTACTAAGATTATTGTAAGAATTAGCAGTGGGATAACAAATTATCTTCCTTATACGATTTTGAAATAATATTCACGATCTAACTTTTAGGGTTGAGGTTATTAGGCCCAAATTTTATTTTTCTTTAGCACTAATCTTGTGCAATAGGTATACAGCCTGTTGTCACACTCTTCCATTGGGATACTCCTCAAGCCCTCGAAGATGAATATCTTGGCTTTCTAAATTCTAAAATTGTGTAAGTGTGAAATTTTCAGTTTATCCACAAATTACAACTGTAACAATATTTCTTTTTTCATTAATTATTTCATCTCTATATATTGGCAGAGAGGATTTTCGAGAATATGCAGAGGTTTGCTTCAAAGAATTTGGTGATAGGGTTAAGCTTTGGACCACTATCAACGAGCCATGGAGTTTTGCATTTGCTGGATATGACTTAGGTTTATTTGCACCTGGGCGATGCTCTGTTTTGACTAATGCTTGTGTTAATTCTGGGAACTCGGCAACTGAGCCTTACGTTGTTGCCCACAACTTGCTTCTTGCCCATGCAACAGCCACCAAACTATACGTAGATCAATACAAAGTACACATCCTAATTGCTTTTTTTCTTTTCTTTTTCTATGTGTAAAACATGTTATTTTGCTACTCGTGTCGTGCCCTACTTTACTTTACACCTAACTTAGTAGCTTTTATTCAAATATTATATTTGTCTTCAGGGTCGGATTTATAGACAAAATTATGGGGTACGTGAATCTATTGTCTCTCTACAAAATTAGATATTTTATATACATATATTCTAAAATTAATATAATATTAATTGTTGGCACCCATGCTCTAAGAAGGTTGAATGGTAAACTATTTGTTGAAGGTTGAGTTATTTATCAAGAGGAATAAGGATCAATTTCCACTTAATATATTTTTTCCTCCTTTTTTTAGTAGTGCATTCATGTACTAGAAATCTTAATTCCGCCGTTATTTGTCTTAAGAAATTCATTAAACATGCATAAGCAATTAATTTAGAGCTTAGTAACTTGTTTTTTTGGTGAAAATAAAAATTATATTGATCACCACCACAAAAACTTTACAATTGAATCCCTCCTATTCTTCCTTCCTCCCCCTATCAGCTTATTGGATCTACTATGATTACATCATTTCAGTTGTACCAATTGTACTATTGCCTCTATATACAGTAAGCTTCCTATCCATGCTCTCTGGTTTTGTATTAATTATCTCCTACCTAGTATTTCATGTATCTTCCATCTGCATATCTCCTTATAGTATTAAAAATCATGTGAGATCTAGGTACTCTTTGATTCCAGTGGGCACCATTCCTCACTCTCCATATGTGATACACCAGTGCTGCCAGTATCGAAATTGTTATTTGTCTGCATATTTTGCCCCTTTTTCTTGTAGTCATGCGTCTCCATTTGTAGCCGCTGCCTATTGTGTATTGTCCATTCACTGATAGCCAGCCCTCCTTGACATATCCAGCTGCAAATTTGTCACGCATTGTGCATATTTTCCTCCAGTACCAGCAAGAATCGTGGGGAGGGGACTTAGTAACTTAAAAGTACTAGAATCTTGAACCCATAAATCTCATATTCCGGTTCTGCTTCTAATTCTTCATTTTTGTTCTTATGCATGAAATTATGCAGAAATCACAGAAGGGCGAGATAGGAATAGTACTAGTGTCTAATTGGTTTGAATCCTACTCGAAGAGCGAAGAAGATGCCGAAGCAGCTCAAAGAGCCCTCGACTTCATGTTTGGATGGTAACTAAAACGTTTGCAGTAGAATTTAACTTTTATACATTAAAAGTATAAATCAAAATTTACATTAAGAAGATGGCTAAGTAGTAAGTAAAATTTGTAACCTGAAAAGTAAGAGTCATAACCTGTTAAAATGGCATACAAATACTATAACTGTCAATACATATAAGCTAAATCCAAATATTTATGCCACATTAGTTGTCTAATATAAAGGGCAATCTCATATCAAATTGATTACTCTCAATTCCGCCAGACCTATTAGGAACACATAGATAAGAGTAACTAGAAACAAAAATCGTTAATATATAATTAATTCTCACGTAACAACTCTTACATTTAGGGGTGGCAATTGGGTAAGGCAGGGAAGGACAAGTTCTGACCTACTTAGCTTTTGAACCGCCTTGCTTTACCCTATTTATATTGTTTTCAAATTAAGGGATGATTTTCGAAGTCGGAATCAAAGTGAGAACATATAGCAAAAAGAATAAAAAAATGGGGTCATCCTTTTTTTACCCAAAGACTAGCCCCAATCTTGCCCCTGCCCTGCCCCATTAAAAATTTTCAAAAATTAAATTTTGCTCTGCCTTGTCCTGTCCTGCCCCGCCCCATTTAAATGTCCCCTTGCCCTGCATGTCCTGTTAGGAGTTTGCCCCGCCCGCCCCAATTGTCATCCCTACAAACATTATTAGTTAGCGAATAACAATCCATCATTTTGTTGCAGGTTTATGAATCCGTTAACTTATGGTGATTATCCAGAAAATATGCGTAGACTCGTGGGAAGTCGTTTACCAAATTTCACTGCGGAGGAAGCTGAAATGGTGAAGGGTTCCTTTGATTTCTTGGGACTAAATTACTATACTTCGACTTATGCACGCAATAAAATTACATCCGTTGATAATAATTTGAATCCTCGTTATTCAACTGATTCTCAAGTCACTCAAACACGTAGGTTTAATTATAATATAATCTTTTCAAGAGCAAATCACAATTTTCTACTCTTTAGTGTCCCATGCTTATTTATTTTTATTTCTCTTTTGCAGCATTAAGAAATGGCAAATTCATTGGTGAACCGGTATGCTTTTTTGTTTTTTTTCAAAGATCACTTTTAGCCCACGTTCGAAATCACTTTTCGTATATCTTTTATATATGTATATATATAAAATATTTCGGCTATTATTTTAAGAGAAGGTATACAATATCATTTTTCCATAAGCTTACTTGGGAAATAATCTTTTTCCTTTTTTGTTTTGTTAGGGCACCTGATTTCTACTAATGCATTTATTTGTTTTTTTTCATTTTGTCCTAGACGGGGTCAAGTAATATTTTTGTTGTCCCAAGAGGTCTACGCAGTCTTCTCATCTATGCGAAGGAAAAATACAATAATCCAATAATTTATATTACGGAAAATGGTACTTAATCAGAACTTTTATTGTAATACAAATATATATTTTTACCTTGTTTATGCAGCTTCTAATGTTTTGGCCTCTTATATGGTAATTAGGTATGAGTGATATCAATATCAAAGCAGTTGAACCCTTTGGAGTCAATGACATCCAAAGGGTTGATTTCCATCGTCGTCATCTCTTGACTCTCAACGATGCCCTCAAGTGAGTATCTCCACTTCTTATTAAGAAAATAATAGACATTTGGAATTAATTAGAATAACGTATCTATAAAACTTACAAGGGGAACGTCAAAAGTTACTTATCAACAAATATTATAATTGAGAAATTAATTAGAAGATGTTTTGCATGGAATTAACATGTGTTATTTGTACATTATACCAATTTATAATTTTAAATTTAAAAAAATGATCGTTTTAGATCTTTTATGTGTAAAAGATAGGTCTTGCCACAGAATTACCGCATACTTTGTTGTTTCGGTTTTTTCCCTCATACTTATATTTTCTTCGTAATATTAGGGATGGAGTGAAGGTTAGGGGTTATTTAGCTTGGTCGCTTTTGGATAATTTTGAGTGGGCTTCAGGATTCACTCAGAGATTTGGGCTTAACTACATTGATTTTGAGAATAATCTAAAGAGATATCCCAAACGTTCTGCTCGTTGGTTCAAACAATTTCTTCTCAAATAGACAAATTTGGAGCTATTGCGTCCTTTTTGTTAGTTTCATCATGTCAATATCTTACATATTTCTTTTGCACGTGCTGCATCGCACGCAGTCCTGTCAATAATTAAATCGTTGTATGTAAAACAATTATATGTGTATCTCCTACACCGTAGTAACTCTTGGTTGCTTAATTCAGACTACTTCATTTTGGACCTCCATTTCATCTACTATTATTTTACTTTGGTCCTGAAACATTCATATTACCAGTAAATTACACGAATATGATGTCTTAATGACACATTTTGTGTTCGGAAAAATAATCACTAAACATTAATGCACGACAAAGGTTGCAGCGTACGGATCAGAGCGATATTCCGTCTAAATCTTTCTCAATCTATTCGAACCAAAAGGAGACCTAAACACAAGCAAAAAATATGTTGGGGCAGCACTATAACATCAGCAACAAAAGTACGGCAAGTCAAAATAGTCAAATGCAAGACACCAAATTTTCATGCGATAATACTTTTCAATGTGAAGAGTAAAGCTATAGGACGAAAGCTTAACTAAACCAACAAAAGAGAAACAAAAATTCTCCAGAATGACCACAATATGAATGTCAAACAAGAAGCAACAATATGAACAAGAACAACAATAAGTCAATTGAAGAAAATATAGAAATCACCCAAAATGCAGCTACTATTTACGCTTGAAGTTTGAAGCTGCAATCATCCAAATTCAATCTTCACCGTTTAAATCAAATACCATGACTTACAAACACTCAGTTCAAATTTCAGACTAATCTGACAGACAATGAGAGGGAAAATGTAATTTAAGTTTGCTGGATGGAGTAAAAAACTGCAGCAAAGAAATAACCATCTTTCTTGATGGAAAAGAAAATCCTGCACATGTAAAAGAAAGAAAGAAAAGTCAAAAGAAAAAGACAAAAGCAGTGGAAAACAGATAAAGAGAAAAAGCAAAGTTATATGTTTGTCTGCTAAGGAGAAAAGATAGTAAGAAACAGATTATGAGGTGGAAACAATTCGTCTTCGAATTCCTTTCCATGATTTAAGTATTATGGAACATATCAATGAGTTTAATAAAATATTAACTCAGTTGAATTCTACTGACATATCATTTGATGATGAAGTATGGTAATTGCAGTTAGCAGTTCGTCGGAAAATATCAAACTCAAAAGAAGCAATATTACACGAGAGTGGAGGTGATTTGTATGGTGTCCAATTTTTTTCTTAAACCGATTATGGAAGGACCTGGTTCTTCTAAGTGTTCATTAACCTACTATTAGTAAACTGTTTACCGCGAAAATGGTAATTATAATTATATTTGATTTTGTGGTTCTAAAAATATGTGATATATTTTAATGCTATTTGTCTTAGGCAATAGATGCTAAGTGAGAGTTAAGAAAAATGAGATAAGAGCAAAGGATGATGGACTTGTGAAAACCGAGCAGTTATAAGACGAGGTCTCGAGCTGATCGAAAACAGGGCCTCGAGGTCGAGCTCGAGTGCTTGACAGAGGGCGGTCGATGAAGATATAACAATATTGAAGGCCTCAAAGATGACCTCTCTATGATTAATAATAAGCAATAAGTGGAGAACAATTAATGAACACAATAAATGAAAGGCAATAAGTCAATGGAACAATTGTAGAGAATGTTTGAGTTAGAGAGCAGAGAATGTTCTTTTTCTTGTATTGAATATCATCCCCCTTGCAAAATGAACAGGGTCCCCTTTATATAAGAGGGGGAATTCCAACATAGTACATGTGTAATTATTACAAAGATAAACAGCTGGTACAACTTTTTAATGTCACAATACGAACTTGTACTATTCTTGCAGGCTTGGTCAACTCTAGCTACGTGCCTTTTGGGAATTTTCCGCCTTCTCATGACAGTCTCCGATTTATGCCGCTCCGAGGTCGAGCGTGGGGATCCTTGATATGCTTCCTCGATGTCAAACCTCGAACTATGCCTCGAACCCTCTGGATACGGGCTACGAAATGCCATAATGATCATAAAATTGAACTCTCCGATTTTAGCCGTATACATAAAGAACACAAGTATTTTACGTGAAAAATATCTGGCTCAAAAGGTGAAAAACCACGTCCCACTTCCCGGTAGGATTTTCCCAAACTCTCCACTAAATCACTGATCCAAAACTGCATTTACAAAAATACTTTTGTAAAACTAGGACTAACTCTAATCCCTTGTAGCAAATAACCTTTTACTGTTGCGACAACTTCAAGTTAACTCTAACTTGAATACTCTGAGTAACTATTACAACTGCCTCTAGATAAAGCTGAACGGTACAATATGAAAACACCTACGATAATTTAACTAGAATAAAAGATAGGCACTTGAAACTAGTTCTTCTATCTAGTTCATGTAGCTTCAGGTTTGCACACTTGAATCTCACACGAATTGCTTGCACAATGCCTTGCTATTTTGCTCTCAATTCTTGTTTAACTTCTGCGCTTGTGCGTACCTGTATAATGAGAACATCCTGCAATATATAGAGTTAGTAGATGAAGAAATAACTAGAGTTCTAATGCTACTCTTCCTTGGTGGAAGAGTTCTAGTTGATCTAACTTCTAACTCCTTCCTTATCTTGAATAATCTTCTCTTTGAGTAAGGAGTCCTTCTCCTTATCAATTATGCAACCTTTTCGATAAGGAGATATCAATTATACCAAGTTAAGTTTATTTCCTTCACGTGCATCCCACATGATCGAATCTGCCCGTGTCTATGCACACAAGGGATGAACCTTGTTCATGCCTGAGCTTCCTTTGTCAATCTTCAAAACTATCCTTCACTTGAGCCAACAAGTTCCCCATTTTTGATGATGATAAACTCAGTACTTTTCATAAGCTTAGGCCCTATTTCAACTTAGCTCAACATCAACACAATGTTAGAAACAATTTTTCTTTTTATCACTTGTCATCAAGGACCAGGTTCATTAGGTTATAAATATCATTGTTCATCATGGAAAGCACAACCTTTTCCCCCTTTTGGCATCATCAAAAAGTTGCATAAAAAATGTGCGATTCCCAGATTTTAAAACTTACTCATGGCCATTGGGGCCACTTCAAATGCATACTTGAATTAATCATCACCAATCAAGCTAAAAATTTAAACTATCAAAGAGATATAAACAAATTATTAGAGCAAAAACCAGCAAATTTCATTGATAATTGATATGATTCTTCCACAAAACATAAAAAGAAATAACAATACCGAAAACATGAGCAAACAAAAAATATCCCAAACTGGGTCACTGAAGGGTTTACACTAGGCTAGGAGCTTAAGGCTTGGACGAACTAGGGGCTTGGTTTTTGGCTTGGAGAAGTTTAAGCATGTCTTGAAGAATTCCATTATTCTTCTCCTTTTCTCTTGCCAAATCAGTTCTGAGAGCATCTCTCTCAGACTCTACCTCAGCCAACCGTGTCTTCAGCCTCTCAATCTCAGCATCCTTTGCCCCCTCTCCTGCATCAAGGCTCTGACATTGCTATCGACGGGTACCTTCTTAGATGAACCAAGTTCATTAGGAGTGTCATGACCCTCATATTCACAAGAAATCAGAGTGTTAGGACCAAAGTGATCTTTGCTTGTAGCCATCTCTCACTTCTTCAGAGGCATCTTACAATGTGCAAGCACAACTTTGAGAATGAAGCCATAGGGAATTACATGAGCTTTGGAGCCATTTATAACCCTATCAAGGAGCTAGATTATAAATCCAGCCCAGTTAATATGCCTCCCACTATCCAAGCATTCCATCAGAACCAAGTCCATAAAGTTGGCAATGTGCCTCCCTTCCTGCCTAGGCAGAACACAATTGTTGATGAATTCGAATAGCACCTTATGGGGTGGCTTCATCCCATTCTTGTACACAGCCTTGGGCTCACTTTCCTCCTCATTGTCAGTGAATTTTCTAGTGATGGAAAGGGCAGTAGGAAGGTTTTCTAGGCTTGAGAATTTCAGCTTAGTGTAGTCATTTTACCCCTCAACAGGTATGCCTAGAATTTCACCCAACTCCTTTTCATCGAAAGAGATTTGCACCCCTTTCACCAAGCTGGTAACCCTTCCATCCTTCACTTTAGCATTTTCCGTAAACTCAATAATTTCACTCCTTTCCAACCCGCCATCCATCTAAAGGACCATGTCCTTCCAGCGTTGCACTTCTAATTTCTCCAACAACAGTACCATCCCTTCCTCTTCCAAATCCCTAAGGAGTCTACCCTTCAGAATTTTCCTTTTGCCAAACTTGGCCATCTTGTCCTTTTCAGTGTCTGATTTATCTTCCTCTTCTCCACTCCATTCCTCATCCTCAACAATTTTTACTTCTTTGGTTTTCACTCTAGACCTGTTCCTTTTTGCCAGGGTGGATGGTTCAGCTGACTTTGACATAAAAGTAGACTTCTTAGTGGAAGTCTTCGTTTTCTTGTGCTTGGGAGTCTGAACCTCCACTTCTGCAATCACATATTCATCTTGATTGACCAGGTCCATCTATTCAACATCAACAGTCTCACCCACCTTCTTCTTCCCTTTGTCCACCCTTTTCATTTTTGCTTTCTTCTAAGGCTCGTTGCAAATCTGCCTCATTCTGCTTTAGCTGATTTCTTGTGGCTCTTCCTCTTGTGGGAGGAATTTCAACAGTGTAAAAAGGGGTAGCCTTCCTTTTATTGTTTAGCCCTAGCAGTGCCAAGGGTCTTAGCCTTGGAAGTTCTCTTCTTCTTGGGATTGTAAATCTCACTCACTTTCTTCAATAGGTCTGCGAGGGTTTCTTTCAACTGATGAACCAAGTTCATCTACATTTTGTCCAAGTTTAACAATCCCTTCAGTGGCTTTTCCAGACCCACTTCCCCCTGTTTTATTGACACTTTCCTCCACTTTATCTGATTCTACTCCACAGACAACCATTATACCTGTATCGGGAGTGGGTGAAGAATCAACCACTCTTTTACCCGTTCCCCTCTCTTCACTACCAGCACCCTCACTCTACTTTTCTTTTTCCCTTTTATTTTTACCACCTATCCTTCTAAACTCAGAAGGTTTTACATCAACCACAGATCCAACAAGAATAAACCTGCTCTCCAGATTCTCAGCCAACTCAGAAATGACTTCAGTAGTAGTATTTGGGCCAGAGGTTACCTGTTCTGTATCAGAAGACCCAGTTTCTTCCCCCTCAGTAGCAGACTTGAATGATTCTTCAGAGTTATGGGGTTCTTGGGTTTTTCTATCTTTTAATGGAGCATCTAATTTCTTTGATAATGCACTCCCATCCACTGTCTTACGAGCGATCCTCTTTACTCTTCTTTCTTAGGCTGAGGAGTGGTTGAAGATGAGGAGCATGGTGGGGGTGTACCGGGGTTTTCAGAAGGTTTAGTCATTTCAATGCTTGGTTAATCTGGAAGAAAGAAAAAGGAAGATTGAAATTTGGAGGATGAGAGATGATGGAGAGTATTTNGGGGGGGGGGGTGTATTTAATGGGTAACGGCATGCTTATCAGTACTTTAGAAGTCTAATAAAAAACTGTCAGTTTTGAAGAGACGGTGGAGTCTTTCCCTAGTATCTAGGTGGTATAATTTGGTTAGCATTCTTTTGAACGGAATTGGTTCAATTATATTGGATAAGTTTAAAAGGAATTTGGACTTAGGTAGGACTCTGCTCATGATTCAAATATTATTATTTCAAATTATGCAGAGTGTAGAAAACATACCGTGTTATCTTGATGAACCAGAACCTTCACTGAGAATTCTCTTGTGTAAGTCAAAATCTTCCAAAATAGAGAAAATATCATTAGAGATTAATGAGTCATTTTAAAAAATGGCACAAGAGTATACTATTGAATGTATGAGTCTGAGAAAAAATTAATCTAATTATGTCCAAGTAAACCTAGAGTAATCATCAACAAGCACCATCACGTATCTTTTACCTCCTCTACTTAATGTTTTCAATGGACCACAGAGATCCATATGGTCCAGTTTCATCGTTCTGGTGGTACTTACCACTTTCTTGAATTTAAAAGATGATCGTACTTGCTTCCCCCTTACACAAGACTCAAAAACTTTGTCTTCCTTGAACTTGATGTTAGGCAGTCCTATCACCAAGTCCTTGAGACTAATTGTTGAGTTGACTCAGACTTGCATGTCCAAGTCTCTTGTGCCAAAGGAGAGGATCATTGTCCAACACACTTAAGCAAGTGAGTTCATTTTCTGAAAGTGTGGACAGATCTACAATATATATATATATATATATATATATATATATATATAGTTCACTCTTTTTCCCTATAAATCAATCTTGTCAGTGGTTGGATTAATCACAAAACATTTAGTAGAGGTGAATTCTACCAAGTTACCTCTTCACACAGTTGTGATACACTAATTAGACTGTATTTTAGGCCTCGTATCAAGTAGACATTCTCAATGGAGTGAGAATCAGTCTTACCTACCTTACCTACCCCAATGATCTCACCTTTCTTCCCATTTCCAAAGGAGACATTACCTCCTTTGAGGTCCTCAAGTGAAAGGAACTGGTCCTTGCTTCATGTCACGTGCTTTGAGCAGCCACTATCCATGTACCATATTTGGCTGCTCCCCTTCACTTGAACCTACAAAAGGAAATCATGGGTTAGTCTTAGGAATCCAAACTAGTTTGGGTTCCTTTCTATAGGTAAAAGGATGAATTAAATTCTTTCTAGCCCAACTTGGTAGCCTATTCTTCCCTTGAACAAATTTTTTGTTCTTTTGGCTTGCCTTTTCTTTTGCATTACATTCACTTTTATAGTGACTTGTTTTACCAGCGTGAGTATAGATCTTGTTCTTAGGAAGTGTAAGGAACTTGCTTTTGGGATCCCATTTAGGTTGCTGATTCCCAAAGCCAAGTCCTCTTCTATTGCTACTATGATGTTCCTGTAGCCATGAAAGAGCATCGAAGGACTTGTTCCATTTACAGGGTCTATCTTGTTCATGCTTGACCTTTCCTAGACCCTCCTTCAAGATTCTTACCTGCTCATCCTTCTTATACAACTCATTTTTCAGTTTACCTACATTTTCTTCTAGAGTGAGTTGTGTGCAACCAACTGTCTTCTTACTTGTTCATAATTTCAGTTTTAGGCTTTCAGATTTTAGTTCAAGGATATTTGCTTCAAATGCATGAACCTGGTTCTTTAGTGAAGTATTTTCACTTACAGTCTCACTAACTTTGAGTTCCAGGTTCTTACACTTTTCTTTTAAAATCACACATTCCTTATACAACTGTTCCTTTTCATTGTTTATATCCTCAGATCAATGAAATCTAGAAGTAACTCAAATAGCCTTTCTCTAGACAAAAACTTAATCTTGTCTTTGAGATGAATTATACTTACCTCAGATTCCTCCTCGGATTCTCCAATTGCCATAAGTGCTTGTTCATCTCCATCTTCATCATCTGAGTCCTCATATGAGCTTTCTCCACAAGCAGAAACCATAGCCTTTATTGATCCTTTGTTCTTCTTGGGATGAACCTGTTCCTTCTTCCTGTTTCTTCGCTCAAATCTTTACTTCTTCCATTCAATTTCCAATTGAGGGCATTTTTTGATGTGGGGATCAGTCTTCCCACACTTGTAGCAGCCCTCATTTGTCTGTTTTTCAGGAACCTTTGGTTTGCTGTAGCTTCCACTTCTTGAAGAACCCTTTCCTCTCATTAGGTACTTCTTGAAGTCCTTTGTGATCATAGCCATATCATCTTCCTCTAGATCAGAACCTTCAGTTATTCTGAATGCCAGGATCTTTTCCTTCTTGGGTACATCCATCTTCATGGTTTGCCTTCTAAGTTCATAAGCAGTGAGATTTCCAATCAGCTCATCCAACTTAAGAGTGGCAATATTATTTGATTCCTGAATGACAATGATTTTGCTTTCCCAAGAGACTGGTAGAACCCTTGTCAGAATCTTCTCAACTTTGTCTTCTTCAAGAATAATCCTTCCAAGAGATTTAAGTTCATTTGTCAAATTGGTGAACCTTGTATACATCTCTTGGACGGTTTCCCCTTCCTTTATAGTGAAATTCTCATATTCATAATATAGTAGAGTTCCTATGGGCCTCTTTACTTGAGGTGTTCCTTCATGAGCCACTTGTAAAGTGTCTAAATTTTCCTTAGCAGTAGTACAACTTTGAATTCTGTTGTACTCATCTAGACCAAGTCTACACACAAGCCATTTCTTGGACTTGGCATTCTTCTCCCATTTCCTCAAGTCCTCAGCAGTGCAACCAACTCTTGTTTTTGGCACATCTACTCCTTCAGCATTCTTCTTCATGGTAGCTAGAGGAACATCAATGACAATGTCCCATAGCTCATAGTCTTCTCCTATGATGTGGTCTCTCATTCTGTTTTTCCACCAGGAGAAGTACTTTCCATTGAAGAGTAGTGGCCTAGCAGTGGATTGTCCTTCCCAATTTCCAGGTGGTGCACTCATCTTGATCTTATTCTAAGGTGTTAGCCTCTTCAAGGATAACCTGGCTCTAATACCAATTGATGTTTTAACTTCAATACCACACAAGAGAGGGGTTGATTTGTATGGTGTCCAATTTTTTGCTTAAATTGATTATGGAAGGACCTGGTTCTTCTAAGTGTTCCTTAACCTACTACTGCTGAAATAGTAAATGCAAAAAGTAAATAACACAAGTATTTTACGTCAAAAACACTTGGCTCAAAAGGTGAAAAAATCATGACCTACTTCCTAGTAGGATTTTCCCAAACTCTCCACTAAATCACTGAGCCAAAATGTGCCTCTAATCACTTGTAGCAAACAACCTCTAACTGTTGCGACAACTTCAAGTTAAGTCTAACTTGAATAGTCTGAGTACCTATTACAATTACCTCTAGATAAAGCTGAAAGGTACAATATTAAAACACCTACTACAATTTAACTAGAATAAAAGATAGACACTTGGAACTGGTTCTTCTATTTGGTTCATGTAGCTTTAGGTTTGCACACTTGAATCACATACAAATTGCTTGCAAAATGCCTTGCTATTTTGCTCTCAATTCTTGTTTAAATTCTGCGTTTGTGCGTACTTGTAGAATGAGAACATCCAAGGAAGAGTTCTAGTTGATCTCAACTTCTAACTCCTTCCTTATCTTGAAAAATGTTCTCTTTGAGTAAGGAGTCCTTCTCCTTATCAATTATGTAACCTTTTTGATCAGGAGATATCAATTATGGAAAGTTAAGTTAATCTCCTTCACGTGCATCCCATATGCTCGAATCTTCCCGTGTCTATGCACACAAGGGATAGACCTGGTTCATGCCTGAGCTTCCGTTGTCCATCTTCAAAACTATCCTTTACTTGGACCAACAAGGGATACCTCAATTTACTTTTTGTATCTGTTATTATGTTATTATATAAATAAAGATGTCTTGTAATAATTATAATTAAATTAAGAATTTGAATTCATTGGATGACATTATAGACTTGGTTCTAAGTAAAGATATTCGCCGAAGAGAATCAAGTGATTCCCCAGGATCTGCTTTGAATATTGAAACTAGGGGGAGAAGTACCCAAAGAGGACAAAGTCATGGACGTGGTCGATTAAAATCGAGGAGAGAAGGACAATCTAAGAATTGAAAAGACATTACTTGTTCGAATTGCGATAAAAAGAATCATTACAGTAATCAATATAGAGAACGAAAAAGAAGAAGAACGTTCAATAGAAGGATGACAATTCAACAAATGTAATTGTTGAACAAGTTGGTGATGCATTAATTTATTGTGCAGATAGTCTAGTCGAATCTTGAATTCTGGACTCAACTGTATCTTTCCACTCTTCCTCATGCAAATAATTATTGCATAACTATTTTGCTAAAAAATTCTAATAGGTTTATCTAGCATATAACGAGCCTTTGGATATTGTCGGAAAGTGTAAAGTCCATATAAACACTTCACAAAAGATGCTATAAAAATATAAATGTTCGACATGTTCCCGGCCTCAAGAAATATCTTATATCCAGGGTTAGATTGACAATGAAGTATGCATAACAATATTCGATAACGGATCATGGAAGATAACCAAAGGAAATTTGGTTGTGGCATGAGGCTCCAAGAAAGGAACATTGTATGTAACTTCTATACAAAGAGATACCATAGCAGTAGTTGACAATGACCGTGAAATATCACTGTGGAATTGGAGGATCATGCTATTATATTACCTTCATTAATTATTCCACAATAAAGGTATGGGCTGTTTTATGAAAAAAATAATCTAATTTGTTCGTTACCATTAAAAGATGGAAAGCTGAAGATGAAAATTAGATGAGCCTGAAGATAAAATGTCTAAATCTGACAATAGAGGAGAGTATGATAATCAAGAGTTCAAAGTATTCTACTTTGAGATGGGATCTGAATGATCAAGACAGTTCCTAGAACAACAAAACAAAATGGCATTGCTAAGAAGATGTTTAGGCCGATGTGATTCACATGGCAGTTTATCTCATAAACAGGGACCATCTGTACCGCTGTATTTTGAAATTCCCGAGGAGGTATGGAAAAGAATGAGGTAATTCTCTCACATATAAAAATATTTAATTGTGTTGCTTATGCATGTAAACTCTAATGATAAAGATAAGCTTGATCATAAATGCAAAAAATATTTCTTTATTGGCTATGATGATGATAATTTTGGTTATCAATTTTGGGATGATAAGAATAGAAAGATCATAAGATACATGAATGTAACATTCAATAAAAATGTGATGTAGAAGAACAAGCTTGGAGTAAAACCAACTAGAACTAGCAAACAAACATCAACAATTGAGTTGGAAGAAATCTAAAAAAATGAAGTGGCTAGAAGGAGTAAAACTAATTCTGATGTAGAACCAGAAGTAGAATCTGGATCAGAATCAAAACGAGAATTGGAGATAGAATTAGAATCGGAACCAGATATGGAGTTGGAGCTAGAACAAAATTCAGGATCAGTTACTCCCTGGACCTACATTAAGGAGATCTAAAAGAGTCATTAATGCTCCAGATAGGTTATTCCATCTCTCCACTATTTACTTCGAACTGATATTGGTGAACCAAAATATTTTACTGGAACAATGCAGGTGATAAACTATAATAAGTGGAAGCTAGGTGTGAAAGAAGAGATAAATTCTCTTGAAAAGAATAAAAAATGTACACTTACATAATAACTAAAAGGAAAGAAGGCATTGCAGAACAAGTGGGTGTACAAGTTATGTAATACACCGTAAATTTGAAATAGGTGTTGATGTGTTAAATGGGTATTATTGTGACATCTTAGACATATGAATTCCTATCGGGATGAGTATGAGTGGAAATAGTTGTTTTGGAATCAAGACGGAGAGTGAGGTGCATAAGATTTGATAAAATCAAATACGTTTATAGAAGGTCTGTCTTATAGTAAGATTTGGTACTCATCTATTGAGAATTTGGGAAAACATAAAACATGAAAGTTGTAGACCTTTCAATGACATATTATGGAGCCCGAACAAACCTCCTTGCAAAATGTTATACGTATTTAACTAGACAATGCGCAATCTGTGCGCCTAGCTGTTCCCGTGCGCAACCACACACGTGCCGCCATGCCACTACTTTTGATGCGCGTTCAGGTGTGCGGTTAGGTCTTCAGCTGTGTGGGGACGCACCGGGGAAGCCGTTTTATAAACCCTACCTCGTCCCCAACACCCAAAACACAAGAATTTTCTCTAGAAAGGGAATCTCTCAAGAACCTAACTTCCTCCAAGGTCCCTCCATCATCCAAGGTAAGTTCTAATGATGATTCTAAGTTAATTTTAATTCTACAACACCTTATTAACATGGGTAAACCCTCCAAATCATTAGATATTTGATTGTGACATCATTGTTAAGAAAATAAACCCTAGAACGCGAATTCAAGAGGATTGAACGTCATACTCACCAAAACAAGTGCACGACATCACCCTTCGTGATTTACTCTCATTCTCACTAAGACAAGTGCATGGCATCACCCTTCGTGCTTTACTCTCATTCTCACTAAGATAGGTGCAGGCCATCACCCTTCGTGCTTTTACCTCACTATATCGACACAGCATTAACCTTCGTGCTTTTAATATGAATCATGGCACGACATCACCTTTCATGCTTTACACTCTTCCTTACAATAGAAAACAGTGCACGACATCACCCTTTGTGCTTCAACACTCTTCCTCACCCAAACAAAAATCATAACCAAGGGCAAGTGAGTAAACAACATAGGAATAGAAATCCCGGCAAGGGAACAATAACAGTAATCTCAACATCCCAGCAAGGGAGACAATATCAAAAGCAACAATGACCCGGCAAGGGTATATTTCAATAACTCCTTCTCTTTCTTTCACTTTCATTTCCGTGGTTTATTCTATCACTTGAGCCAATGCTCCAAAGGATGTAATATCTCATATTTCCTCATTATTCAATTCACAAATTGAGCCAATGCTCCAAAGACATACTATCTCATATAACTTCGTTATTCAATTCACAATTTGAGACAATGCTCAAAAGACATACTATCTCATATTTCTTCATTATTCAATTCACAATTTGAGCCAATGCTCCATAGACATACTATCTCATATTTCTTCATTATTTAATTCACAATTTGAGCATGCTCCATAGACATACTATCTCATATTTCTTCATAGTTCGTCGCAATTTATAGAAATAATCAATTAAGCATGGAAATTATCACGAGATCAGAATATTCACAATATAAAGACTCATGGTCATGCTAGACACCAATGTATAGATACTTGTCACCATGCCTGTACATCGTATTTGACAATTAGCAAGTATCAATTTATACTCGACTCCTATTCCCTCAAGCTAAGGTTAGACCAAACACTTACCTCGGGTCCAAAGTATAGCAATCAACCCTCTAACACCGCATTTCCTTTAGAATTCGACTCCGAAATGGTATTATCTAGGCATAATCAACTCAAGTATATCAATAAGGATTCAATAATTCAATTACATACGCTAATTATCCATTTTCTAGCATTCTTCAAAATATACCAAAATTTGACCCCTGGCCCGCTTGGCCCAGACACGAGGCTCGGACCAAAACCATGTCACCCATTCTCCCACGAGCTCGAATATATAATTTGTTTTCAAATTCGACCACAAAACGAGGTCTAAATCAAGAAAATTCAAAAGGGCTTAACTCTATGAAATTTCCAAATTTTCTACTCTAATTTGCATGTTTTAGGCTTAGGAATTCATTAAATATGGATGAAAAATGAAGGAAACGAATTAAAATTTACTAACTCAAGAAGTTTTGGTGAAGGAAGGCTTCAATGGACGCCTAAGAGCCTTGGAGAAGAAGAAGTTCGTTATTTCCTAAGTGAATCCCGTAGCTACTGGTTCTAGAAATATTTATATACCACTAGGCAAAATTTCCCTTCGCGATCGCGGAAGGGGAGTCGCGTTCGCGAAGGGTAGACTGGTCAGACCATCGTGATCACAGAAGGGAGGACGCGATCGCGAAGAGTAAAGAAAATTGGGGTCCAGAAGTTGACTTACGCGAACGCGTGGAACATCACGCGAACGTGATGAAGGAGAGGGGTAAGGCTACACGATCGCGGTCAACTGTACGTGAACGTGAAGAGGAAAAGAGGGTTAAGCCCTCAGTGTGAAATAACCCTACGCGATCGTGAGGGAATGGACGCGAACACGATGAAGGAAAACTTAAAGCTGCGCGAACGTGGAAGAGGCTTCGCGATCGCGAAGAAAAAATGAACCTGCAACAGCTGAAGAAAAAACAGCAATTCCTAAGTTCAAAATCACTCCGAGACACCTCCGAAACACTCCTGAGCCCTCGGGGCTCCTAACAAATCACGTGCACTGACTCAACAACATCCTACGAACTTAACCGTGTGATCAAATCGCCAATATAACATCATACACATCGAATTAGGCCTCACAATCCATGAATCCTATCAAATTTCATAAAACATCAAGTTTTTCCATTTTTAAGTCCGAAACACACTAAACGAAATCCGATTTCGACCAAAATTTACAGAAAGTTCTTAAACCATATATAAGACCTGTACCGGGCGCCCAAACCAAAATACGGGCCCGATACCATTACTTCCTAATCAGATTTCATTTTCAATTTCCTTAAATATTTTCAGAAAACAATTTTACTCAAAAATCATTTCTTGGGCTTGGGACCTCGGAATTCGTTTCCGGGTATACGCCCAAGTCCCATATTTTCTTACGAACCCTCCGGGACCGTCAAATCACGTGTCCGGGTCCGTTTACCCAAAATATTGACCGAAGTCAAATTTATTCATTTTAATATCAATCTTAGCATTTTTCACTGAATCTCATATTTAAGTTGTCCGGCTACGTGCCCGGACTGTGCACGCAAATTAAGGCCAATAGAAATGAGGTTTTCAAGGCCTCGGAAGTACGGGATGAGTAATAACATAGGCGATGACCCCTTTGGGTCGTCACATTCTCCACCTCTAAAATAATCGTTCGTCCTCGAACGGACAAAAGAAGGAAGTACATGAGTCGGAAAATAAATGAGGGTAATGGCTCCGCATATCAGACTCGGACTCCCAGGTCGATGCCTCAAGAGGCTGACCTCTCCACTGAACATGAAAAGAAGGGAAACTCTTGGATCTCAACTTAGGAATCTGCTGGTCTAGAATGGCTACCGGCTCCTCCTCATAAGATATGTCCTTGTCCAACTGGACAGTGCTGAAATCTAACACGTGGGCTGGATCGCCGTGACACCTTCGAAGCATGGACACATGAAAAACTGGATGTACGGCTGATAAGCTAGGTGGCAATGCAAGTCTATAAGCCACCTCTCCCACAGGATCAAGAATATCAAACGGACCGATGAATCTTGGGCTAAGCTTGCCCTTCTTCCCAAATCTCATCATGCCCTTCATAGGAGACACTCGGAGCAATTCTTTCTCACCCACCATGAAAGCCACATCTCGAACCTTACGATCTGCATAATCCTTTTGCCTGGACTGAGCTGTACGAAGCCTATCCTGAATGATCCTGACCTTGTCCAAGGCCTCCTGAACCAAATCTGTACCCAACAACCGAGCCTCTCCCGGCTCGAACCATCCAACAGGAGATCGACACACCCTACCATATAAAGCCTCATAAGGAGCCATCTGAATACTCGATTGGTAGCTGTTGTTGTAGGCAAACTCTGCTAAAGGCAAGAACTGATCCCATGACCCTAAGTCAATAACACAAGATCGGAGCATATCCTCCAATATTTGAATAGTCCGCTCGGACTGACCATCCGTCTGAGGATGAAATGTTGTGCTCAACTCCACCTGGATGCCTAACTCTCGCTGAACTTCTCCCCAGAAACGCGAGGTAAAATGCGTCTCCCCGGTCCGAAATGATAGATACTGGCACACCATGAAGGCGAACAATCTCCTCGATATAGATCTCAGCTAACCTCTCGGATGAATAGGAGACTGCCACAAGAATGAAATGCGCTGACTTGGTCAGCCTATCAACAATGACCCAAGCTGTATCGAACTTCTTCCGGGTCAACGCAAGTCCTGTAATGAAGTCCATAGTGATCTTCTCCCACTTTCACTCGGGAAACTCAATCCTCTGAAATAAACCACCAGGCCTCTGATGCTCATACTTAACCTGCTGACAATTCAAACACCGCACCACATATGCCACAATATCCTTCTTCATTCTACGCCACCAATAATGCTGCCGCAAATCCTGATACATCTTTGCGGCGCCTGGATGAATAGATTATCGGGAACCATGGGCCTCCTCTAAAATCAACTCTCGAATCCCCACAATATTGGGCACACAAACTCGCCCCTGCAATCTCAAAACACCATCATCATCTAAGGTCACCTGCGTGGCACCTCCGCGCTGCACCGTGTCTCTAAGGACACACAAATGAGGATCATCAAATTTCCGATCACGGATACGCTCCAATAATGAAGAACGAGTGACCGTACAAGCCAACACTCGACTAGGCTCAGAAATATCCAACCTCACAAATCGATTGGCCAAAGCCTGAACATCCAAAGCAAGCGGCCTCTGACTGACCAGAATAAAAGCAAGACTGCCCATACTAGCTGACTTCCAACTCAAAGCATCGGCCACCACATTGGCCTTCCCCGGGTGATAAAAGATGGTAATATAATAATCCTTCAACAGCTACAACCATCTTCTCTGCCTCAAATTCCACTCCTTTTTCTTGAACAAGTACTGAAGACTCTTATGATCCGTGAACACCTCACACGCCACGCCATACAGATAGTGCCTCCAAATCTTCAATGCGTGGACAATGGCTGTCAACTCCAAATCATGCACTAGATAGTTCTTCTCATGAACCTTCAACTGCCTCGAAGCATAAGCAATGACCTTGCCATCCTGCATCAACACTGCACCAAGCCCAATACGGGAAGCATCGCAATAGACTGTATAAGGCCCTGAACCTGTGGGCAAAACCAATACCGGTGCCGTAGTCAGAGCTGTCTTGAGCCTCTGAAAGCTCGCCTCACACTCGTCCGACCATCTGAACTGGGCACCCTTCTGGGTCAACCTGGTCATCGGGGCTGCAATAGATGAGAACCCCTCCACGAACCGACGATAATAGCCTGCCAATCCCAAGAAACTCCGAATCTCTATAGATGATGCTGGTCTAGGCCAGTTCTTGACTGAATCAATCTTCTTCGAGTCAACCTGAATACCCTCTGCTGACACGACATGACCCAGGAAAGCAACCGAACTCAACCAGAGCTCACACTTCAAAAAATTTGCATAAAGTTGACTATCCTTCAGAGTCTGAAGAACCACTCTAAGATGTTGCTCGTGCTCCTCCTGACTGCGGGAGTATATCAATATATCATAAATGAAGACTATCACGAACGAGTCCAAATAAGGCCTGAACACTCGGTTCATCAAATCTATAAAAGCTGTTGGGGCATTTGTCAACCCAAACGACATGACTCAAAACTCGTAATGCCCGTACCGAGTGCGGAAAGCTGTCTTAGGGACATCGGATGCCCTAATCCTCAACTGATGGTAGCCAGATCTCAAGTCTATCTTTGAAAATACCCTGGCACCCTAAAGCTGATCGAACAAATCATCAATCCTCGGCAGCGGATACTTATTCTTGATTGTAACCTTGTTCAATTGATGGTAATCAATGCACATCCTCATTGAACCATCCTTTTTCTTCACAAACAATACTGGAGAACCCCAAGGACTAACACGGGGCCTAATAAAACCCTTCCCAAGCAAATCTTGCAACTGTTCCTTCAACTCTTTCAACCCTGGCGGGGCCATGTGATATGGCGGAATAGAAATGGGCTGGGTGCCCGGAGCCAGATCAATGCAGAAATCAATGTCCCTGTCGGGTGGCATCCCCAGCAGGTTTGAAGGGAAAACCTCAGGAAACTCACGAACCACGGGTACCGAATCAATAGAGGGAACCTCAACACCGAAATCGTGCACATAATCCAAATAAGCCAAACACCCCTTTTCGACCATACGCCGAGTCTTCACGTACAAAATAAAACTGCGGGTGGAACGACCAGGAGTTCCTTTCCACACCAATCGGGGCAAATCTGGCAAGGCTAAGGTCACTGTCTTGGCATGACAATCCAAGATGGCATGATATGGGGATAACCACTCCATCCCCAATATAACATCAAAGTCAACCATATCCAGAAGAAAAAAGATCAACCTGAGTCTCCAGACCACCAATGTTTACTAAGCAAGCACAGTAGACTTGATCTACCACTATAGAATTACCCACTGGTGTAGACACATGCACATTAATACTCAAGAAATCATGAGGCATACTCAGATAAGGGGTAAAATATGAAGACACATAGGAGAATGTAGAACCTGGATCAAATAACACCGAAACCTCTCGGCTGAAAACTGAAACTGTACCTATAATAACTGCGTCAGAAGCCTCGGCATCAGGCCTGGCAGGAAAAACATAGCACTGGGGATGAGCCCCTCCAATCTGATCATCCCTCGGTTGACCTACTGTGGCTTGACCTCTACCTCTCGTGGCCTGTCCTCCACCTCTATGAGTCTGACCTTCACCTCTGGCACCTCGACCTCCACCCCTAGCTGGTCGAGGGGGTGGGGGTGAACCTGGTGCGGGAATCATATTACGAGAGCCCTGATGTTGAGAACTACTAGAAGCTCGGGGGCAATACCTAACAATATGCCCTGGATCACCACAAGAGTAACAAGCCCTCTGCTACTGGCCTTGAAACTGACCCTGTCGACCAGAATAGCCACCCTGGAAGCTCTGAAGCGGGGGTGCACCGACAGGGGCTGATGGTGCACTGCGGGATACCTGAAGCGCCGATTTGAATGGCCTAGGAAGATGTCCCCTGCCAAAAGAATCTCTGCCTCTGGATGAGGCACCACTGAACTGACCGAAATAGCGAGGTCTCTTGTCAGACCCCTGACCACTGCCCTGTGATAAAACTATCTCAATGCGCCTGGCCACATTGGCCGCCTTCTGGAATGAAATATAAGTGCCTGTCTCTCTGGCCATCTGGAGTCTAATAGACCGAGCTAGACCCTCAATAAACCTCCTCACTCTCTCACGATCAGTGGGGAGTATCATGACAGCATGTCGGGCCAAAGTAATGAACCTGGTCTCATACTGTGTAACGGTCATAGATCCCTGCAGGAGGCGCTCAAACTGCCTCCGAAAACCCTCCATATGAGTAACCGGTAGAAACTTCTCCATGAAAAAATCGGAGAACTGAGCCCAAGTCAATGGTGCAGACCCAGCTGGCCTGGTCAAGCAATAATCGCTCCACCAAGTCTTGGCGGTACCAGAAAGATGGAATGTAGCAAAATCAACTCCATTGGACTCCATAATACCCATGTTCCGAAGGACCTCATAGCAACTGTCCAAGAAATCCTGGGGGTCCTCTGATGGTGCACCAGTAAATGTAGTAGAAAATAGCTTGGTGAACCGGTACAACCTCCACAAAGCATCGGCAGACATGGCTGCCCCCTCAACTGTTTGTGGCACAAAACCCGACTGAGCTACTCCGGCTGGCTGAGGTG
This sequence comes from Nicotiana knightiana, assembly GCA_005239525.1. Classification (NCBI taxonomy): domain Eukaryota; kingdom Viridiplantae; phylum Streptophyta; class Magnoliopsida; order Solanales; family Solanaceae; genus Nicotiana; species Nicotiana knightiana. Next base: position 29,537 of record ML423205.1, on the reverse strand, counting down.
CCGGAGTCTGAAATTGTGGAGCTAGCTGCTCTGGCACGCAGGCGGCAGGAGTCTGGGCACCTCCCCTAGCCTGAGATACGGCTGGTGCAGTAGGAAGAAGACCCGCCTATGCTACACTCTCCATGAGTCCGACTAGATGGAAAAGGGCGTCCTGAAGCACTGGGGTAGCTATGAACCCCTCTAGGACCTGAGCTGGTCCAACTGGGACTTTGGGAACTGGGACCTCCTCGTCCGACTTGACCTGAGGGTCCTCCACTGGGGCTGCTGTTCTAGGCTGAGCCCGGCCCCAGCCTCGGCCTCTAGCACGGCCTCATCCTCGAGTAGGAGCTGTAGCAGGAGTTTCAGGCTGCTGGGCGGAACCAAGGGAAGCACGCGTCCTCGCCATCTGCGAGAGAATAGAATAGAAACTCAATCAGTACTCAAAATTCATAGCGCACGATAGAGATGAAAATAAGTATGGAGTCATCCTAACTTTTGCAGCCTATGGGGGATAAATACAGACGTCTCCGTACCGATCCCTCAGACTCTACAAGGTTGTCCGTGAGTTGTGAGACCTAAGTAACCTAGGGCTCTGATACCAACTTGTCACGCACTGAAATCCCACCATCGGGCCGTGATGGCATCTAACGTTGAACCCGCTAGACAAGCCAACATATATAGCTAAACTATCATAAAAATCTCAATTTTCCAGAATAAGCTAAAACACTTCGATATTAAATCAACAAAATGAATACAGTTTTAAGCTAAGTAAAGATAATCAAAAAACATCGATGCAAAATCTCCCAAAAATCTGGAGTCACAAACTCACGAACTGTCTAAGAGTTCTAAATACATGTCTGAAAGGAAATACATGTCTGTCTTTGAAGTAAAGGAAAACAAGACAGAATCGAAGACAAAGGGATGGAAGAGACGCCAAGGCCCACGAACGCCAGCGGGTATACCTTCAAGCCTCTATGATGAGCAGGAAGACACTCCCACTAATAATGTCCTTCGGGTCCGGCTGCGTAATCTGCACAACATAAAGAAGTGCAGGTGTAGCATCAGTACAACCGACCCCATGTACTGAGTAAGTGCCTAGCCTAACCTCGGCGAAGTAGTGACGAGGCTAGAACCAGACTACCAAATAATCTTGTGCAGTTCAAACAAAAGTATATATATAAATAACGTTAGGAAGTAAACAGTTAAGTACAATTACGGGAAAAACATGCCAGGCTACAAAAGGGAAAAGAAAACACTTATTTAAGTAACAGAACAAGGTAACTGACCAGCTATCAAAATAACAACAGGGAATAAACAAGTGCACGACATCACCCTTCGTGCTTTACTCTCATACTTACCAAAACAAGTGCACGACATCACCTTTCATGATTTACTCTCATTCTCACTAAGACAAGTGCACTGCATCACCCTTCGTGCTTTACTCTTATTCTCACTAAGACAGGTGCACGACATCACCCTTCGCGCTTTTACCTCACTATATCGGCACGACATCAACCTTCGTGCTTTTAATATGAATCATGGCACGACATCACCCTTCGTGCTTTACACTCTTCCTTACAATAGAAAATAGTGCACGACATCACCCTACGTGCTTTAACACTCTTCCTCACCCAAACAGAAATCACAACCAAGGGCAAGGGAGTAAACATCATAGGAATAAAAATCCCGGCAAGGGAACAATAACAGTAATCTCAACATCCCAGCAAGGGAGACAATATCAAAAGCAACAATGACCCGGCAAGGGTATATTTCAATAAATCTTTCTCTTTCTTTCACTTTCATTTCCGTGGTTTATTCTATCACTTGAGCCACTGCTCCAAAGGATGTAATATCTCATATTTCCTCATTATTCAATTCACAAATTGAGCCAATGCTCCAAAGACTTACTATCGCATATATCTTCATTATTCAATTCACAATTTGAGCCAATGCTCCAAAGACATACTATCTCATATTTCTTCATTATTCAATTCACAATTTGAGCCAATGCTCCATAGACATACCATCTCATATTTCTTCATTACTCAATTCACAATTTGAGCCAATGCTCCATAGACATACTATATCATATTTCTTCGTAGTTCGTCACAATTTATTTGAAATCATCAATTAAGCATGGAAATTATCACGAAATCAGAATATTCACAATCTAAAGACTCACGGTCATGCTAGACACTAATGTATAGATACTCGTCACCATGCCTATACATCGTATTTGAAAATTAGCAAGTAGCAATTTATACTCGACTCCTATTCCCTCAAGCTAAGGTTAGACCAAACACTTACCTCAGGTCCAAAGTATAGCAATCAACCCTCTAACACCGCCTTTCCTTTAGAATTCGACTCCGGAATGGTATTTTCTAGGCATAATCAACTCAAGTATATCAATAAGGATTCAATGATTCAATTACATAGCCTAATTATCCGTTTTCTAGCATTCTTCCAAAAATACAAAAATTCGACACTGGGCCCGCTTGGTCCAAACACGAGGCTCGGACCAAAACCATGTCACCCATTCACCCACGAGCCCGAATATATAATTTGTTTTCAAATTCGATCCCAAAACGAGGTCTAAATCAAGAAAATTCAAAAGGGCTTAACTCTATGAAATTTCCAGATTTTCTACTCTAATTTGCATGTTTTAGGCTTAGGAATTCATTAAATATGGATGAAAAATGAAGGAAACGAGTTAAAATTTACTCACCCAAGATGTTTTGGTGAAGGAAGGCTTCAATGGACGCCTAAGGGCCTTGGAGAAGAAGAAGTTCGTTATTTTCTAAGTGAATCCTGTAGCTACTGGTTCTGGAAAGATTTATATACCACTGGGCAAAATTTCCCTTCATGATCGAGGAAGGGGAGTCGCGTTCGCGAAGGGTAGACTGGTCAGACCATCGCGATCGCGGAAGGGAGGACGCGATCGTGAAGAGTAAAGAAAACTAGGGTCCAGAAGTTGACTTACGCGAACGCGTGGGACATATCATGAACGCGATGAAGGAGACAGGTAAGGCTACGCGATCGCGATCAACTGTACGCGAACGTGAAGAGGAAAAGAGGGCTAAGCCTTCACGGTCAAATAACCCTACGCGATCGCGAGGGAATGGACGCGAACGCGATGAAGGAAAACTTAAAGCTTTGCGAACGCGGAAGAGGCTTCGCGATCGCGAAGAACAAATGAACCTGCAACAGCTGAAGCAAAACCAGCAATTTTTCTAAGTTCAAAATCACTCCGAAACACTCCCGAGCCCTCGGGGCTCCTAACAAATCACGTGCACTGACTCCACAACATCCTAAGAACTTAACCGTGCGATCAAATCGCCAATATAACATCATACACATCGAATTAGGCCTCACAATCCATGAATCCTATCAAATTTCATAAAACATCAAGTTTTTCCATTTTTAAGCTCGAAACACATCAAACGAAATTCGATTTCGACCAAACTTTACAGAAAGTGCTTAAACCATATATAAGACCTGTACCGGGCACCGAAACCAATATACGGTCCCGATACCATTACTTTCTAATCAGATTTCATTTTCAATTTCCTTAAATATTTTCAGAAAATAATTTTACTCAAAATTCATTTCTCGGGCTTGGGACCTCGAAATTCGATTCCGGGCATACGCCCAAGTCCCTTATTTTCCTATGGACCCTCTGGGACCATCAAATCATGGGTCCGGGTCCGTTTACCCAAAATGTTGACCGAAGTCAAATTTATTCATTTTAATATCAATCTTAGAATTTTTCACAGAATCTCATATTTAAGCTGTCCGGCTACGCGCCCAGACTGTGCACGCAAATTGAGGCTGATACAAATGAGGTTTTCAAGGCCTCGAAAGTACGGGATGGGTAATAATATAGGTGATGACCCCTTTGAGTCGTCACAGATTAAGGTTGTTGTTTATATTATGGATGATGAAGAATGATGTTGATTATAACAATTTGAGATTTTAGAATTTATCTAGGAGAAAGAGAATGGGTTGTTAGGTGTAGAAACACCATTAATAAGGGTTATGAAGCCTTATACCCACCAAGAGTTTGATAAAATACCTAAATGACCAAAACATGAGTATTATTGCTAATATGGAAACCCTTTGACTTGTATTGCTATAAATGAAAGCTGAAAATGTTGACAAACATTGTATTATGCTCAAGAGCAGGAAGTTAAGGTATGTGAGGCTAGCTCTCTATGTTTGGGAATGTTAATGATTATCCCTACACTACATTTCTTTTACGACGTTACTAATTGCTTAAAAAATATAGTTAAGCCTAGTTCCTTGAATAGTTGCAAAACTTCTAGTCTCTAACTTCGTAACTCGTTCATGACTTTCATTCTGAATGTTGTGAGCTTAGTGTGTAATCAATATAGACTTGGGTTTGATGCCCATGAGTCTTAGTCTAGATTACTCAACATGTCATAAATAGTTAAAGTATCAATTTTCATAATCAGTTCATGAATACATGTCTTAATCTAGTCCTATTCAGCAATCCAGTATCATGTAACTCAGTATGATTCAGTATTTTAGCATCACGTATTGCAGCATGATTCGCAGTTCCTGAATTAAAATTCTTGAATGTTGAACACCTGTATTTGGTCCTGAGGCTGCAATTTATGCTTTATGTATGTTTGGGCCCGAGGCTGCAGTTTATGCTTTATGTATGTTTGGTCCTGAGGCTGCAGTCTATGCATTATGAATTTTTGGGCCCGAGGCCGCAGTTATGTATACATATACTTGGGCCCGAGGCTGTAGTTTGTGCACTTATTATATTGGGCATGAGGCTACAGTTTAATATTCAGATAAACACGCGGTTCATCATTCAGAAGAGGGAGTATTCATATCCTTTCTTCCTTTGTTCAATGTAGTTATCAGTTATCAGTTTTCATTTCAAATTATCAGTTATCAGTTATCAATTATCTATTCAGTTTTAATTTCAGCTTTTACAGTTCTTTCTTTCAGTTGCTTTACATACCAATGCAATTCAAATGTACTGATGTCCCTTTCACCGGGGCCTGCATCTCATGCATGTAATGATTTACAGGTTGACGATTTAGAGCGCTAGGATTCTATTACCAGCTATTTGGTGAGCCCTAGTTCTTTCGGGACATTATCATTACTTTATAGTCTTTTAGTATTTACAGTCAGTCTATGTTTCTGTACTTCATTAGAGGCTTCATAGACTAGAGTAACAGTTAGATAGAGTCGCATACTTTTCGTATTAAGAACTGTTAGCTACAAATATATTTCAGACTTATGTTAGTGTTTTCGCACTTTAATTTATGTTGTTCAGACTTTCAGTATATCAACATGTGTTAGCTTATCTTCCACATTCAATATATTATGATATCACATGTTGATTCAGCCATCCAGTTGGTTCGCTCGGTCGCATGTAGTCATTCACCGTGTACTGTGTTACGACCAGGCCCAGGTTTGGGGCATGACAAAGCTTGGCATCTGAGCAGTAGGTTCAAGTGTCCTAGGAAGTTTATGAAATTGTGTCTAGGGGAGTTTCCTTTATATGTATGTGTCGGCCATGCATATAAATTGTTAACTACCAAGATATTCAGGAGTGTCTCATTTCTTTCTATTCTAGATCGTGCCATGAAGCTTAGAGCAATAAGTAACATTCTCTTCTTATCGAATTCCAAACGTATCAAATGCCTAAGCAACAGGTAGGAAAAAATCAAGGTCCTATAGAGGATGATTGCCCATTGGGATACAATTATGGATTACAAATTAGTAACAAATGAGAGTTGAAAGGATGTTAAAAGTGGGATGCAATGTCAGTTATCATGTTCTATGGTTATTAGTTTACCTCAATTACCAGTCATACAATCTTTTTGTTAGCAAGTTTATTGTTATTTGGTATGCTAGTATTCATTTATATGTTTACAAGATATCCAATTTTTAGTGTATCAAAATTCTGGTGACTTATGAGTATACAGTTAGGCCTATGGCTGCTAAAAGAAATGCAAGTAACAGTGAGCATAGAAAAATATTTGCATGTTTTAGGTCTGGATTAAGACCCAAGATTCGTCGGATGGTGCATGAAGTGATTTATCTGATGATGGTATACTCTAAAGTACAAGTTTGTGTATGGTGGTGTATCCGTATGTGTTTTATCTCATAAAACAATTTCATTTTAATTCTTGGAAATGGAGCCACATGTTGGATGATGATGTCAGACCCCACATCGTAACATGTTAAGAATTTAACCGCAATGGACATATAGTTTTGGACAGAAAAGGGCCTAAGGGAATACCTAGGAGTCAGAAACATTGGTTATTACCAATAGTGTGTTTTTTTTGTAACGACCCGGCCAATCGTCCCGTGAGATTTACCTCGTTTCCCTCATTTTTGCATTTGTTATATATTGCTAGCCTATTTTTGTTATGTTGGGTCAGTTGGTTTGGGTCCGGAGTGGTTATGGTGAGAATTTAGGCATTTAACCTTTTAAAGTAGCCTAATAGTTGACAAAACCAATTGAGAGTTGACCTATTGGTGAACGACCTCAGAATGCGGATTTTATGGCTTGGATAGCTTCTTTAGGTGATTTGGCACTTAGGAGTGTGTTCAAAATGAAGTTTTGATGTCCGGTGTAGAATTACGCTTCAATTGGCGAAAGTTAGTTTTTGGTGATTTCCGGTCGGCAGTGGAAAGTAGGCTATTGGGGTCGGAATGGAATTCCAGAAGTGGGAACAAGTTCGTAATGTCATTTTGGAGATGTATGCAAAATATCAAGTCAATCAGAGGTGTTTTGGTTGGTTTCAGCGGAGTTGGCGAAATTTGGAAGTTTTAAAGTTCATAGGCTTGAATTTGATGTAATTTTGGTGTTTTCGTGTTGTTTTTGGTGGTTCGAAGGATCGACTAAGTTGGAATAATGCTATGGGGGTGTGTTGGTATGTTTGGTTGGCGCCCCGAGGGGCTCGGGATTGATTTCGGATGGTTGACGGGGTTTTTGGACTTGGAAAATTACAGCAATAACTGCTGGTGTGAAGTTCTGGTGTTGACCGCACCTGCGGTCGGGAAGCCTCAGGTGCGATGGGCAGAGCGCAGGTGCGAAAAGGCTAGGCAGGGGATTATTTTCTGCAGGTGCGAAGTTTTTGCCGCACCTGCTAAGCCGCAGGTGCGGAGAAGTGGCTACAGGTGCGGAATTGGTCCGTTAAGTGAGATTCTGCAGGTGCACACCTGTGACCGCCGGTGCGGTTCCTCAGGTGTGACTAAATGTCCGCAGGTGCATAAATGACTGGCAGAAACAGTATATAAAAGCCCTCCGCGAAAATTCTCTTATTTTCACCATTTTTGCATGCAGGAGGAGTTCTTTGAAGGCGATTTGGAGAAGGAAACTCGAGATTCTTCAGTAAAGGTAAGTTCTTTGGTTACTAGCACCATTCCTATGCTATTTTTTTTTCGGATTAGGCTTGAAAATTTAAGAATTTGAGTAGGAAAAGGTTGGGAAAAAGGGGGTGGAGAATTGGAAATTCTTTTTAGGTTTTGGGTAGGCCATTGTGATCCGATTGTGATGATTTTGGTATGAGTAGAATCGTGGGAGGACGAGGTTTCTAGTGATGTAAAAATTTTCAATATCCGAGATGTGGGCCCGGGGCTCGGGTTTGGCCAAATTTCGAGATTCTTGTATAATTTGATAGTTTTCGATTGGGTTGAGTTCCTTTGATATATATTGATGATGTTAAACTGGTTTTGGCTAGATTCGGAGCAATCGAGATCCAATTTGAGGGGCAAGAGCATTGCGGACTAGTGTTGTGGCCCGGTAGAGGTAAATAATGGTTATAAATCTTGTCCTGAGGGTATGGAACCCTGGACTGCATATTTTCTCACTGATTTTAGAAAGGCTCACATGTCAGATGACGAGTATGTGGCGCGTACTGATATTTGGATTGGACTAGGTCCTCTCTACGGCAACTAATGAGTTGCATATTTACTTAAACCTTATGTTAAATTATTGTTCTAAAGATTTATGAAATATTTGGGCTATAAGCCATGTTTTGGGCCTCGTGCCGATCTGTTTAGACCCCTTGGGGGCTTTTTACTACGGTTTTCCTCACTATTTGTTGATGATTTCACTCGGCCTCATTGTGCATACTTTTTTTTTCGAAACTCAGCCTGATTTACACTACATGAGCATAAAAATGATGTTTTGGGTCGAGTACCCTGTTTTACTGATTCGCCCGAGGGGCCTTTTGAGTGGTTCTGATGAGTGTGGCCGAGGGCCAAGAGTGATGGTGAGGTGCTGAGTGATATTAGCGCTTGGGCTGAAGGAGCCCCTCCGGAGTCTGTACACACCCCCAGTGAGCGCACCGAGTGCCGAGTGACGAGTGATGGGGAGGCATGAGTGACTGTGAGGTGCTGAGTGATTGTGAGGTGCTGAGTGATTGTGAGGCATGCCCGAGGGGCTGATTATGATACATGTTTTTGCTCGAGGGGCTACTTATGATTTTACTACATTCATTTGCATACCAAAACCTTCGTTTTAAAGTTGTTAAAAATGTGCGTTCTTTAAAGGACTCTTTCTGAAGTTGATTTTAAGGCATGATGATTTCGTATATCTATGTTTATACCATTGGAAAGTAAGGTTGTGTATACTGTGACTTGATGGCATTGATTTTATGTGTTTCCTTGCTGCTTAGACTTGATTTATTTTCATTACTAGTGAGTTGGCGTACTCACATTACTCCCTGCACCTCTGTGTGCAGATTTAGGAGCAGATATCAAGCATTAGCCCTTTTATTTCTCGCGGAGCCGGATTGCGGGATATAGAGGTAGCTGTTCAGCGTCCGCAGCATCTCTGTTTTCCCTTCTTGTTGTATTTAGCTTTTGTTTGAAGGTTTGTATTATAATAGTTTATTTTGGCTTATTTCTCTAGATGCTCATGACATGTTGGCTCCGGGTTTTGGAGTCAGCGGTATTGTATAATATTGGCCTACTTTATTTAGTAATTTCTGTATATCTTATGAAATGCTTGAAACTTGATTGGGATTTTCAAAAAGAAATTGCGAACATGCGGTAGTCGGCTAGCCTAGTTCCACGATAGGCGCCATCACAGCCGGTTTAGGATTTGGGGTCGTGACATTTTTGTACGACTCATACATATGACTAAGAATATATGATGTACGAAATGAGAACCAAGAGCAGTTGATATTGAATTTCAGGGAATGATTATAAGCTGTTCAGATTTATTCAAATCAGAACTAGAAAGTACCACATTAGTAAGTTAATACAAGAAACACCTATTATAGTAATATAAAAGATATGACAGTTCCTTCTTAAGTTATGTCAATAAGTGTTTACCCCAGATGTTTATAGTCTGATATGATTTTGAAGTGTATAGAAGTTTGGGGGTTGGAGATTCTAATTTCATTTAAGACAGATGAAATTTCCCTAAGTGTGATCCATGTACATAATTAAAAAGAAAAGATAATATGTGACCGTAGAATATGGTCGGATGGTGAGGGAAGTTAGAAATAACCTTATGCATCACTTTGGTTATTCAAAGTAGAACAAGAAAACATGATTCTAGCAGGTGTTATTAAAACAATAATCAGTAAGTTTTGAGAAGATATAATGAATTAGCAATTTCAGCAGAGCTAGTAGAGGTACATTATTTATTTAGCCAGGTTAACTCTAATGAGTGGATGACAGTTTGAAATACTGAACACGTGTTATAACCCAAAGATTTTAAGTTAAACCCAAAGTAAAGTGACAGTGGAAGAGGAACAAAATCAACTAGGCAGTAAGAGCGCAAGATACAAAAGAATAACCTTTAAGAGTTATCGAAACGAGATTGACCCAAGATTGACAGTGTGAGCAGAGTTAAATTATTAAGATTGTGTATGATAGTTGTGAATACATTAGCTTTTCGTTTATGTAAGTAATTTAGTATTTCCTAGTAATAATGATTGCTCAAAAGTAAGTTGGAAGATGAGTCATCATTGACGTAAAGTGCAAAGAATTGCAGAAGATAATGAAAGTTGTTCGGATCCCAACCAAAGAGAAGGATCCGCAAGTACAAGAACTTGACCTTTGGTCTAAGAGGAAGATGTGAAAATTGTTCGTAAGTCCAGATGGAGATTTGATACGTGTATAGTTAGCATGAGATATAAAAGCTATAGTTATGTGTCACGAGGGTAGTGCCATTTCATGAGACTCCAATCTTCGGAGTACGGGTCAAAGAAATAACTCACAACAATGCTATAAGTGTTTCTAGGAAGTACCTTAAAAAGATAATCAATTATGGGAAGTATAGATCATGATTGAGGTGGACAAGAGAACTATGGTGAAAGAAGTTCACCGCTTAGCCAAGCTAGGAGTTCGACTTTCGGACTCTGAAGATGGTGGAGTTGTTGTCCAAAACAGGACTTGTTCCTCCTTAGTAGCTAAAGTGAAGGAGAAATAGTTTGAGGATCCGTACCTGTTGCAGCTGAAAGTGGGGATTCACAAGCTTAAGATAGTGGCTTTTGAACAAAGGGGAGATGATGGTACCTTGAGGTACTAAGACAGATTGTGTGTTCCAGACATAGATGGACTTAGAGAAGGAGGATCATGTTAGAAGTCCGTAATTCCAGGTATTCTATCCACCCAGGTTCCCAAAGATGTATCATGCTCAAGGAGATTTATTGGTGGAACGACATGGAAATGCACGTAGTAGACCTTTTGGACAAGTGTCCTAATTATCAACAAGTGAAAGTCGAGCAATAGAAAGCCTAGTGTTTTACAACAGAATACACATATTCTTGAGTGGAGATGGTAAATATGGACTTCATAACATGATTATCTCTCTCATTTTGAAAGCATGATTTGATTCAGTGATTTTATATCGACTTACCAAGTCAACCCACCTCTTGCTAGTGAAGACTATAGATTCAGTAGAGTATTATGACAAGTTGTATATCCATGAAATCGTCAAAGTGCATGGGACTCCATTGTTCATCATTTTATATCATGGTGCTCATTTTATAAAAAACTTTTAGAAGTCCTTTCAAAAAGATTAGGCACAAGTTTTTCTTCCTCAGAAAAATGGCCAGGCAGAGCGCATTATTCAGACACTTGAGGATATGTCCTTGATATTAAAGGTAATTGGGATGATCACATACCTCTCATTGAGTTTGCTTATAATAACAACTACCATTCTAGTATCAAGATGTCACCATAAGAAGCTTTGTAGGCGAAGGTGTAGATGGCAATTGGTTAGTTCGAAGTTGGGAAGAAGATTTGTTGGGACCAGGTTTGGTCTATCAGGCTATGGAGAAATTTAAGTTTGTTGAAGAGCGTTTGAAGATGGTTCAGAGCCGCCAAAAGTCCTACTGGGACGTGTGACATAGAGACCTAGAGTTTCAAGTTGATGATTGGGTGTTTATTAAAGTTTGGCCTATGAAAGGTGTTATAATATTTGGGAAGAAAGGAAATATTAGTCCTAGATACATCGGGCTGTATAGGATCCTACGAAGGGTCGGACAAGTAGTTTATAAGTTAGAGTTTCCACCAGAATTGGTGGATGTACACCCAGTATTTCACGTGCCATGTTATAACATTCAATTTTCTAATACTCGTATACTGATGTCAGTTCAATACTTAGATACTCATATCAGTTCAGTAAATAGATACTCAAAGTCAGTTCAGTACTCAGATATTCATGCCAACTTAGTAGTCAAATATTAATGTCAGCTCAATACTCAAATATTCGTGCTAGTTTATTATTCATATATCCATGTTAGTTCAGTATTCACGTATCCATGGAGGACCACTATTCATGTATATGTTTCTTGTTATGCGCATTATAGTTGGCGGGTGTTTCAGAGAAATGTTGAAGGTAACTAACCTTTTCATTTAGACCTTATATTTTAATCTCCATGTCCTTCAGCATTCAGTCAATGTAGTAGTCATTCAGTTCAGTATCTCAATAATTTAGTAATTATATATTCATTTAGTTTAGTATGCAAGTGTTCATGAAAGTTCAGTGCTCACGTGTTTCCACCAGACCCATTTAAGGTCGAGAGTTAGATGTAGTTATAGTCATGACAATCATTCAAGGACGAATGATCACAAGGGGGAGATAATGTAACGCTATGTAAATTTGGAATAGGTGTGGATGTGTTAAATGAGTATTATTATGACATATTAGACATATGAATTCCTATCGAGATGAGAATGGGTGGAAAATACTTGTTTTGGAATCAAGATGGAGAGTGAGTTACATAAGATTCGATAAAATCGACTAAGTTTATGCAAGGTGTAACTTATAGCACGATTTAGTGAACATCTATTGAGAATTTGGGAAAATGTAAAACATGAAAGTTGCATCCCCTTTAAATACCTTTGAAGTAATAAATTACGGAGCCCGAACAGACCTTTTCTACAAATAGTTATACGTATTTTACCGAACAATGCATAGTCCGCGCGCACGTGCACACCCAGTTGTTCCCGTGCGTGGCCGCGCACATGTGGAAGTTCCACTGCCTTTGATGCACTCAAATGTGTGGTTGGGCCTTCAGCTGCATGAGGGCGCACCCGAGAAGCTATTTTATGAGTCCTACCTCGTCCCCGACACCCAAAAACACAAAAACATGCTCTAGAAATTGAAGCTCTCAAGGACCTAACTTCCTCCAAGGTCCCTCCATCATCCAAGGTAAGTTCTAATGATGATTCTAAGTTAATTTTAATTCTCCAATGCCTTATTAACGTGGGTAAATCCAAATCTTTAGATATTCGATTGGACATCATTGTTGAGAAAAGAAACCCTAGAACTCGAATTCTAGAAGATTGAACATCAAAAGGTAATATCTTTACCCTATAAATGAATATTGCATTGGATTCTTGATTATAGACTCTAAGTTCATGAGATATGAGTTGATGGGTTTGATAGAAACGCATGAACGATTACAGGTTTGGGTTGTTGATTGTTGATGATTGATTAAGGTTGTTGTTTATCTTATGGGTGATAAATAATGATGTTGATTATAACAATTTGATATTTTAGAATTTATATAGGAGCAAGAGAACGGGTTGTAGGTGTAGAAACACCATTAATAAGGGTTATGAAGATTTATACCCACCAAGTGTATGATAAAATACCTAAGTGACCAAAACATGAGTATTATTGATATATGGAATTCTTTTGACTTGTATTGCTATAGATTAAAGTTTAAAGGGTTGAAAAACATTGTATTACGCTCAAGAGCAAGAATTTGGGAACGTTAATGATTCCCCCGAAACTACGTTTCTTTTATGACGTTACTAATTGACTCACAAATATAGTTAGGCCTAGTTCCTTGAATAGTTGCGGAACTTCTATTCTCTAGATTTTCAACTCGTTCATGTCTTTCATTCTGAACGTTGTGAGTTAGTGTGTAATCAATATAAACTTGGGTTTGATGCTCATGCATGTAATGACCCGACCGGTTGTTTTGAGTGTATTAGCCCTGACCCCCAATTTATTGCCTTCTTAGTGCGATATTGTTGTTACGTGACTCACTGGGAGGTTTGGATTTTGGTTTCGAAGTGAGATGGGACACAAAGTCCCTAAAATATAAGTTTAAGTCGTAGGAATTGACCGTAGTTTGATTTGTATGAAGACAACTCCGGAATGGAGTTTCGATGGTTCCAGTAGCTCCGTAGGGTGATTTTGGTCTTAGGGGTGTGTCCGGATGTTGATTTGGAGGTCCGTAGGTCACTTCAGCGTTAATTGGCGAAAGTTGGGAAACTGGATGATTTTTTAAAAGTTTGATCGAGAGTGGACTTTTTGATATCTGGGTCAGATTCCAATTCAAAAAGTTAGAGTAGGTCCATAATATCAGTTATGACTTGTGTGCAAAATTTGAGGTCAATCAGACGTTGTTTGATAGGTTTCGGCATCAAATATAGAAGTTAAAAGTTCTAAAGTTCATTAGGCTTGAATCGATGCGCAATTTGTGTTTTTAGCATTATTTTGATGTGATTGGAAGGCTCGAATAAGTTCGTATGATATTTTTGGACTTTTTAGAGTGTTTGGTTAAGGTCCCGGGGGCCTAGGGGTGGTTTAGGATGGTTAATGGATCGAGTTTGAAACTTCAAGAATGGCTGAAGTGCACCAGTTCTAGCGCAATCGGACCTGAACAAGCTTGATCGCAGGTGCGAGATCACAGAAGCGAGAGGGAGAGCACAGAAGCGGACTGAAGAAGGTGGCCAGTCGTCTCAATTTCAATGACGAGGTCACAGAAGCGGAGTCGCTCCTACGGAAGGATGATCGTAGAAGCGGAGAGTGACAGAAGCTTAGGTGGTCAGGGTTTTTGCAGAAGCGGATGAGTGGGCGCAAAAGCGCTTCCACATATGCCAATTTTGGTGCACAGGTGTGAAGTTTGGGAGATTAAGTGAGCTCCCAAGATGCGGAGGTTTCTCTGTAGGTGCAGTATCGCAGAAGCGGAATTTCTATCCTCAAAAGCGGAAAGTGATAGGAAGAAGATTTAAAATCGAGGGTTTGCCATTTTTCTTCATATTTTGAGATATTGAGCTCGGTTTGAGGCAAAATTTTGAGGGATTTTCAGAGGAAAAATTTGGGTAAGGATTCTTGACTCATTTTTGATTAATTCCACGAATCTATTGTTGTTTCCATCATTTAATTAGTGTTTTTAGTTGGGAATTTGGGGAAAATTTAGAAAGACTTATTAGGCTAAAATTTGGGGATTTGAAAGGCAATTTAAGGTTGGATTTGAGTAATTCTTGTATGGTTGGACTAGATATCGAATGGGTGTTCTGATTTTATAATGTTTGTTCGGATTCGAGGCATGGGCTCGGATCGACTTTTTGGAGCGATTTTTTAATTCCTATATAAAGTCATAGTTTCATTATTTAAATTAGTTTATTATAGTTATATTTATAGTATGTAATAGTTTTGTCTAGATTCGAGCTGATCAGAGTTGGAAAATCGAGGGAAAGGCCTTCTTATCGATCAATTGAACGAGGTTTGAGGTAAGTGACTTGTATAACCTTGTGTGGGGGAAATTCCCCTTAGGATTTGATACTGTTATGGTAAATTGCAATAGAGGGTTGTTTAAAATTTCTATTTTATTTATGTAGTTTCCTTTATATGCCTTAATTGAGTCACTCTAGCAAGTGTAGTAATCATGTTTAGCATAAATTCACATGTCTCCGTGTCTTATATTTTATTTGCAATTTGTACAACATGCTTAGTTTCATTACCTGTTTCCTTGATTCCGTATTCATTATTTAACGGTAGGATTCTTTGATTGTATCGTCATTGTTTCAATGGTTATGTGTTGGTTTTCATGATTATTGTTGAGATGACTGTTGGTTGTGGCATGAGGTTCCTGCCTTGCAGATTGTTACTGCGGCACGAGGTTTCTGCCCTGTAGATTGTTATTATGGAACGAGTTTTATGTCGTGCGGATTGTTATTGTCACATGAGGTTTCTGCCGCGCAGATTTATATTATGGCATGAGGTTTCTGCAGATTGTTATTGTGGCATGAGATTTCTACCGTGCGGATTGTTATTGTGGCACGAGGTTTCTGCCATGCAGACTTTTATTGTGGCACGAGGTTTCTGCCGTGCGGGTTGTTATTGTAGCACGAGGTTTTGCCGTGCGATTGTTATTTCTGCCACGAGGTTTCTGCCATGCTGTTGTGAGATATTTACTTTTGGGACTACGAGGCGAGGCCTCGGGAGTGCCCTTGTTGTTTTTCTCTATTTGCTGTATTGTTGTTGTTGTTATTGTTCTTTAACTGTAAGATTCGTGCTTCCTTACGTGTTTTACTTGTCTTCTTTGATTACATGTTGTTATCTTCTATGAATTTCTATTGTTACAGTTCTCTGTCATTTCATTACATAGTTATATCTTCTGCCTTGTTTTCCTTAATATTTACAGTAAGGCCCTGACCTGACCTCGTCACTACTCTATCGAGGTTAGGCTTGACACTTACTGGGTACCGTTGTGGTGTACTCATACTATGCTTCTGCATATGTTTTTGTGCAGGTCAAGGTGCATCCTATCTACCTCGATATTAGTGCGCTGTGTTGCTGCTTTGGAGACTTTAAGGTATACCTGCCTGTGTCTGTAGGACTCGGAGTCCCCTTCTATCCTGTTCTTTTTTCTTGTTTCTTTATATCTTTATAGATAGTGATGTATAAGAGCGTTCCACACCGTATCTAGAGTTTGTGACTTATATTTCACCATGTTTTGGGATTTGTACATGTTGAACGATAGTTTTCATTTATATAGCTATTGATGTTTGCTATTTAAGTTATTATTTCAGCTATTCCGCATATTTGTTAGGCTTACCTAGTCTTTAAGGCTAGGTGCCGTCACAACATTTTACGGAGGGAATTCGGGTCGTGACAATGAGTCTTAGTCTAGATTATTCAGCATGTCATAAACAATTGAAGTATCAATTTTCATAATCAGTTCATGAATACATGTCTCAATCTAATCCTATTGAGCAATCCAGTATTATGTAACTCAATATGATTCAGTGTTTTAGCATCACGTATTGCAGTATGATTCTCAGTTCCTAAATTTAAATTCTTGAATGTTGAACACCTGTATTTGGGCCCGAGGTCGCAGTTTATGCTTTATGCATGTTTAGCCCTGGGGCCGCAGTTTATGCTTTATGCATGTTTGGGCTTGAGGCTGCGATGTATATGTATACTTAGGCCCGAGGTTGCAGTTTGTGCACATCTATACTGGGGTTGAGGCCGCAATTTAATATTCAGATAAACTGGTGGCCCATTATTTAGAAGAGGGAGTATTCATATCCTTACTTTCTTTGTTCAGTTCAGTTATCAGTTGTAAGTTTTTCATTTCAGTTATCAATTTTCAATTTAGTTATCAATTATTATTTCAGTTATCTATTATCAGTTCAGTTTCATTTACAACATTTACAATTCTCTCTTTCAGTTGCTTTACATACCGGTGCAATTCAAATGTACTGATGTCCATTTTTCTCGGGGTCTGCATCTCACGATGCAGGTAATGATTCATATCTTGATGATTCAGAGTGCTAGGGTTCTCTTACCATCTATGTGATGAGCCCTAGTTCTTACGGGGAATTATCATTATTTTACAGTCTTTCAGTATTTACAGACAATCAGTGTTTCTGTACTTCATTAAGGGCTCCATTGACTAGAGTAACAACTAGACAGAGTCGCAGGCTTTTCGTGTTAAGCAATGTTCGCTACATAATATTTCAGACTTATGTTAGTGTTTTTGCACTTTGATTTGTATCATTCAGAATTTTAGTATATCAACACGTGTTAGCTTATCTTCCACATTCAATAAATTATGATATCACATGTTGATTCAACCATCCAGTTGGCTCACTCGGTTGCATGTAATCAGGCACCGGGTGCCGTGTTACACTAACGACCCGGCCGGTCGTTCCGTTAGATTAGCCCCATTTCCCCCATTTCCCCCATTTCTGCTTTATCATATGTTGCTTAGCCTATTTATGTTGTGTTGGGTTGGTTGGTTCGGGTTCGGAGTGGTCGTGGTGAGTATTGAGANACTCCAGGTTTGTTTCTAGACCCGTTTGAGGACGAACGTTTGTTTAAGAGGGGGAGGATGTAACGACCCGGCCGGTTGTTCCATGAGATTAGCCCTATTTCCCCCATTTCTGCTTTATCATATGTTGCTTAGCCTATTTATGTTGTGTTGGGTTGGTTGGTTCGGGTTCGGAGTGGTCGTGGTGAGTATTGAGACATTTAGTCTCTTAAATTAGCTTAATAGTTGAAAAGTCAACTGAGAGTTGACTTATTGGTAAACGACCTCGGAATGTGTATTTTATGGCTTGGATAGCTTCGTTAGGTTATTTGGGACTTAGCAGTGTGTTCGGAATGAAGTTTTGATGTCCGAAGTAGAATTAGGATTGAATTGGCGAAAGTTAGTTTTTGGCGATTTCCAGTCGGGAGTGAAAAATAGGCTATCGGGATCGGAATGGGATTTCGGAAGTTGGAGCATGTTTGTAATGTCATTTTGGATATGTGTGCAAATTTTCATGTCATTCAAACGTGTTTTGGTTGGTTTCGACATCATTGGCGGAATTTTGAAGTTTCAAAGTTCATATGCTTGAATTTGATGTGATTTTTAGTGTTTTTGCGTTGTTTTTGGTGTTTTGAAGGCTCGACCAAGTTTGAATGATGTTATGGGATATGTTGGTAGGTTTGGTTGAGGTTCCAGGGGCCTCTGGTGTATTTTGGATGCCCAAACGGGCACTTTTGGTGTTTGGAAGATTGCTGCTTTTCTGGTGTTTTAGCAGCAGTGGTTTGTTCATTGCGATCGCGTGAGTTCATCTGTCACGACCAAAAATCCTATCTTAGGTCGTGATGGCACCCAACAGTGGGGTCAGGAGAGCCAACACTCAATTTACTAAGGGTTCTTTCTTATTAGATTAGACATTTCAACATATACTCAGTTTTTAAAACTTAAAACATGAATCGACAAGGATAATTAGCCAAATTTTAATCAAAAGCAGTCATGAGGAGGCGTGAGCCAATATATATACAAAGCCGAAATCCATAATAACTATCATGTGTGTGCCAGGAACTAATGTCACAAGTCATACGGGCATACTAACAGAATATACAAAAGATATAATATACAGTCCCACTGTTTGAAGGAAATAGACGGGAAAGAAGCAAAAGAAACCCCATGGTGCTGCCAGATATCGCCAGGAGAAAAGAAGCTCACCGTGAAGTCAGGCCCGTCTAATATCAAAGTCAAGCTCCGGTCCGACAACCAGATGCACCAGCACCTGTACAATTATGTACCGAAGCGTAGCATGAGTACATAAATATATATGTACCCAGTGAGTATCCCGCCTAACCTCGAAGAGGTAGTGACGAGAGGTCGACATGACACTCACTAAGGTCCAACAATATAATTTAACAGAATATGATAGAAACGGTAGGCATGTAAAGGCAGTGAAGCAACAAATATATATAAGGCATTGAAATCCAAGGAAGTACTGGGGAATGAATAAAACAATTACTACTTCACCTTCCCCCAAATATCTGTCAAATCAATGTCCATGGATTTAGTAACAAATAAATCATGCGCATGCAGGGTAAGGACAACCGGACGGAGTCATAAGATAGTCATGTCCGTGCACTGCCGAGGGTCGAATGGCCCGAACCATAAGTGCACCTTTCCATAAAGTACTCACATCTATGCACTACCGAGGATCAAACGGCCCGAACCAAAAGTGCATCTCTGCCATAAAGTAATCCTCTCTATGCACTGCCGATGATCAAATGGCCCGAACCAAAAGTGCATCTCCAAATCCGCGGTGGCGTATGGCTCGTTCCCATAAGAGTGGGAGAAATCACACTCCGTTCGCGGAATGTAAATTGTGAAGCGTTCACATGCACAAACATTATTCCTTTTTTTTTAAAATTACTTTTCAGTGAACAATTTCTTACAAGTTTTCTCAAATTCCATGACCTCAGGGAAATAAGCCACATGTAACATTTAATTTATTAAGCATATAGTTCATATCAAGTAAAACACAAGGCATGATGTGGGCCTAACTACCCGGACATAATAGTAATAGCCGCTACGTATGGACTCTCATCACTTTGTACGTACGTAGTCCCCACAATTATCACATATAACATTTAAATCACCTAGGGGGACAGTTCCCTCTTACAAGGTTAGAAAGGAGACTCACCTCGTGTCGAATCTACTCCCCTGACCAAGAACGCGCCCGAAACTCCGAACTCTACACCCGAGGACTCGAAACTAGCCAAATGTTATACAAATACATCAATTTATGCTCAAAGTATTGAAATTTTCCTACTTATTTATTAAATCCATCATTCTTGAAGAAATCCCAAAATTCACCCCGAGCCCGCACACTCGGATTCCGAAAATTCATGAAGGAACCACTTACTCATAACCTAAGGATCGTTAATACATGATTTTTACTTGATTTTATAGCTAATTGACTGGTAATTCTCTAAATTCCCCAAAGCCCTAGGTTACTCCCTATTCTTGATTTTTACTAATAAGTAGGTTAACTTAACTAAGAATTCATGAATTAAACCAACTTTTGGATGAAATTTACTTACCTCACAGTGGTTGGGTCGTGGAGCCCCTTTCCCAAGCTCTCAAAGTGTTTTAATGGAGGAAGAAATGAAGAAAACAATGAAAATCCCGTATTTAAGAAACACACTACCTGACAGTGGTTTCGCACTTGCGGCTCAAGGACCGCATCTGCGGTCTCGCACCTGCGAGCAAAGGATCACACTTGCGAAAATGGACGAGGAAGCGTGGGCCCGCACCTACGAAGAGGAGACCGCACCTGCATCTCCGCTCCTGCGGAACTTTGTCCGCACCTGCGAGAAATGGGCTGCCCGCTTGGGGTCGCACCTGCGAGGCTGGGACCGCAGGAGCGGTCCCGCACCTGCGACTGGGCAACCGCACCTGCGGTCACACCAGAACAGGTGCACCAGCAGCTATTTCAGCTGGTTTTTGGCCTCGTGTGGTGTCCGGGAGGCACCTAGGCCCACCCGAGCCCCCATCCAAATTTACCAATGAGTCCCAAATGATAATACGAACTCGCTCGATCCTTCAGAACACCCAAAATAATGCTAAAACTCAAAATCACAACTCAAAACCCCTAGAACCAAGCTTAGGAACTTTAAGTTTTCTTGACCAAATTTTGCAGGCAAGTCATAAATGACATAACAGAACTATTCCCGATACCGAAATTCTGTCTGGACCCCGATTACACTTAAAACACGTCGCAAACCACAATAGGAACCTAAGGAACTGTTATTTCAATATTGGGCGCCGAAACGCTCCCGGGTCATCCAAAACCCATTCCGAACATACGCCCAAGTTCGAAATCATCATACGAAGCTACCGGAACCATCAAAACTCAATTCCGAGGTCGTTTACTAAAAATGTTGACCGAAGTAAAACTTGGCCTTAAAGGCCAACCTTAAGGAACCAAATGTTCCTATAGCACTCTAAACACTTCTGAATCCCGAACCACCAGTCTCCGCAAGTCATAAGTCATAATAAACCGCTATGGGAAGTTTCATTTTGGGGAACGGGGTCTGATAACGCAAAACGACCGGTCGGGTCATTATATTCTCCACCTCTTAAACAAACGTTCATCCTCGAACGGGTCTAGAATCATACCTGAAGTGCTGAATATGTGCGGATATCTGCTCCGCATTTCCTCCTCGGACTCCCAGGTCACTTTTTCGACTGGTTGGACCCTCCACTGGACCTTCACTGTAGAAACTCTCTTGGACCTCAACTGGCGATCCTGTCTATCAATAATAGCAACTGGCTCCTCCTCATACCCAACCTCTCATCCAACTGAATAGTGCTGAAATCAACCACGTGAGAGATGTCGGCGTGGTACCTCCGGAGCATGGATACATGAAAGACCGGATGAACTCCTGACAAACTGGGAGGTAAGGCTAGCTCATAAGAAACCTCCCCAACTCGCCTCAACACCTCGAAGGGACCTATAAACCTCGGGCTCAGCTTACCCTTCTTCCCAAACCTCATAATACCCTTCATCAGCGAGACCTTCAACAAAACCTTGTCTCCCTCCATAAAGGATACATCTCGCGCCCTCTGATCCGCGTAACTCTTCTATCTGGAATGTGCTATGTGGAGCCTTTCCTGAATCAACTTCACCCTCTCCAAAGCATCCCTCACCAGGTCGGTACCATATAACTTAGCCTCACCAGGATCAAATCACTCGATAGGGGAATGAAATCACTGGCCATACAACGCCTCAAATGGGGCCATCTCTATGCTGGACTGGTAACTATTGTTGTAAGCAAACTCGGCCAAAGGCAAGAACTGGTCCCACTAACCCCCGAAGTCAATCACGCATGCCCTGAGCATGTCCTCCAATATCTGAACTGTACGCTCCGACTGGCCATTAGTCTAGGGGTGAAATGCTGTGCTGAGATCTATCTGGGTGCCCATCTCACTATGCAATGCTCTCTAGAAATGCGAGGTGAATTGAGGACCTCGATCTGATATAATGGACACCGACACACCATGCAACCGGACTATCTCCCGAATGTAGATCTGGGCTAAGCTCTCAGAAGTATAAGTAGTAGCTACTAGAATGAAATGCGCCGATTTGGTCAATCTATCCACAATGACCCAAACCACATCAACCTTCCGCAAAGTCCGAGGCAACCCAACCACGAAGTCTATAGTGATGGGCTCCCATTTCCACTTGTGAATGGGCATCTGCTGAAGTAGGCCTCCTGGCCTCTGGTGCTCATACTTCACCTGCTGGCAATTAAGACACCTAGTCACATACTCCACAATGTCCTTCTTCATCCGCCTCCACCAGAAATGCTGCTTCAAGTCACGATACATCTTCGTAGCACCAGGATGAACAGAATACCGAGAACTGTGTGCCTCCTCTAGAATCCTCTCCCTCAGGCCATCAACATTAGGAACACATAAGCGGCCCTGAAGTCTCAGAACACCATCCTCGCCAATAGTAACCTCTTTAGCCCTACCCTGAACCACTGTCTCCCGAAGCTCTGCTAAGCACGAATCATAGAACTGCCGGACCTTAATCTCCCCCAATAACGAAGACTGAGCAACCATATGTGCTAAAACTCGACGAGGCTCTGAAATGTCTAATCTCACCCGGCGATTGGCCAAGGAATGAATATCCAAGGCTAGAGGTCTCTCCACTGCTGCAATATAAGCCAAGCTACCCATACTCTCCGCCTTCCTGGTCAAAGCATCTGCTACCACGTTTGCCTTTCCCGGATGATAAAGAATGGTGATATCATAATCCTTCAACAACTCAATCCATCTGCGCTGCCTCAAATTAATATCCCTTTGCTTGAACAAGTGCTGCAAGCTACTGTGGTATGTATAAACCTCACAGGACACTCCATACAAGTAGTGCCTCCAAATCTTAAGAGCATGAACAATCGCCGCCAACTCCAAATCATGCACAGGATAATTCTTCTCATGAACCTTCAGCTGGCGTAAAGCATAAGCAATAACTCTCCCTTCCTACATCAATACACACCCTAAGACAACGCACGAAGCATCACAATATACTGTATACATCCCAGATTCGGAAAGCAATACTAGAACTGGTGCTGAGGTCAATGCTGCCTTGAGCTTCTGAAAGTTTGCCTCACACTCATCAGACCATCGAAATGGGGCATTCTTCTGAGTCAATCTGGTCAATGGAGCTGCAATAGAAGAGAACCCCTCCACAAATCAGCGATAATAGCCTGCTAGTCCCAAAAAGCTCCTGATCTCTATAGCTGAAGTAAGACGCGACCAACTCTGAACTTCCTCGATCTTCTGAGGATCAACCTTGATACCCTCTCCGGATACCACATGCCTCAGGAATGCTATGGAATCCCACCAGAACTCACACTTGGAGAACTTAGCATATAGCTTCTGTTCCCGCAAGGTCTGGAGCACCACTCTCAAATGGTGCTCGTGCTCCCCCAGGCTGCCTGAGTAAATCAAGATTTCATCAATAAAGACAATAACAAAGGAATCAATGTACAACCTGAACGACCTATTCATCAAGTCCATGAATGCTGCTGGGGAATTAGTCAAGCCAAAGGACATCACCAGGAACTCATAGTGTCCATATCTCGTACGAAAAGCAGTTTTCGGAACATCTAAAGCCCGAATCTTCAACTGATGATATCCCGATCTCAAATCAATCTTAGAAAACACACGAGCACCTTGCAACTGGTCAAACAAATCATCGATGCGCAGCAAAGGATACTTGTTCTTAATGGTAACCTTGTTCAACTGGCGGTAATCAATACACATCCGCATGGACCCATTCGTCTTCTTCACGAATAGAACTTGAGCACCCACGGCGATACACTCGGTCTGATGAACCCCTTAGCTAACAACTCCTCAAGCTGCTCCTTCAACTCCTTCAACTTCTTTGGATCCATATGGTACGGATGAATAAATATAGGCTGGGTTCCTGGAGCTAAATCAATGCAGAAATCAATATCACGGTCCGGAGGCATGCTTGGAAGGTCTGAAGGAAGTACATCAGCAAAATCTTGAACCACTAGCACTGAATCAATCGTCGGAGACTCGGCGGTGGTGTCCCGCACATAAGAAAAATAGGCCAGACAACCCTTCTCGACCATATGCCGAGCCTTCATGAATAAAATAACCCGGCTGGCTGCACTAACTGAGGAACCTCTCCACTCCAGCCTAGGCGACTCGGGCATGGCTAAAGTAACTGTCTTGGCATGATAATATAGCATGACATGATAATGAGATAGCCAATACATGCCTAGAATAATCTCAAAATCAACCATGTCAAGCAATAAAAGGTCCGCTCTTGTCTCGAACCCACAGAAGGTGATCACACAAGACCGATAAATCCGGTCTACCACCATAGAATCGCCGTAGGAGTGGACACATAAATAGGAGAACCCAAGGACTTGCGAGGAGCATCCAGAAAATGAGCAAATAATGCTGAAACATAGGAATAGGTAGATCCTGGATCAAATAATACTGAAGTTCTCTACCACATACTGAGATAATACCTGTGATCACAGCGTTTGAGGCCACTGTATATGATCTGGTCGGAACGGCATAGAATCTGGCTGGAGTACCGGAAGACTGAGCTCCACCAGAGTGAATAGGAGCGGCCTGCTCTCCCCCTGACTGGCCTCCACCTCTAGGGCGACCCCTGCCGACCTGTCCTCCACCTCTAGGTGGTCGTACTGCTGGTGCCGGACCCATCGGCTGATAACCCTACTATACGGACTTGCCCCGAAACCTAGGACATTACCTCCTCATATGACCTGGATCTCCACACTCGTAATAACTCCCAGGTTCCATCGTCTGTTGCCCCAAAGAAGAATGCTGAATGGCCAGAGGGCGATGTCCCTCTGCCATAACACTGAAGTAGGGGTCAGAGGATCTCGGATGACTGGGATAACCACTGGGTGAACTCTAAATGGCTGGAGGACGGTAGGAACGCTCTGGCGTGGCGCTAAAATGAGGCCTCGCTGGAACACCTCGGGGAGGTAGTGGAGGTGCTCAATATAAAGGCCTGCTGGGCTGACCACTGCTAAACTGACCTCTCCCCCTAGCTGGGGCACCTCTGAAATCTCCAGAGAATCTAGCCCTCTTGTCCTACTGCCCATGCTCCTCGACCGATACCTCTCGATCCTGCGAGCAATATCTAACACGAGCTGATAAGGAGTACCCATCTCCACGTCTCAAGGCATGGTGGCCCTAATACCTGGATGCAACCAGCCACAAATATCCGCACCCTCTCTGTATTAGTAGGTAGTATCATGAGTGCATGGTGAGACAACTCTGAAAAAATCTGGCCTCATAATCTGTCATTGACTTCTGTCCTTGCTCTTGCCACTCAAACTGATACCGAAACTCTTCCCTCTCAGAGGGTGGGATATATCTATCGAGAAACATCTGCGTGAACTGCTCCCAAGTGACAGGAGGAGAATATACTAGCATGCTGAGAATATAGGACTGCCACCACCTACGAGCTCTGCCCTCCAACTGAAAGGTAGTGAAATCCACTCCATGGGACTCTAGTATCCTCATGTTGTGCAGTCTGTCCCTGCAACTATCCACAAAATCCTGGGCATCCTAGCCTCGCTCAGCCCCAAAGATTGGAGGGTGAAATCGAGTCCACCTATCCAATAGATTCTGCGCATCGCCGTCCGCAGTTGGTCTGGGCTCAGGTGCTACTGCAACAGGCTGGATCCCACCCACGGGCAGTGTACCCGGGGTATGATGTAATGCTGCTGTCTGCCCTGCAGCCTGGGAAGTAGGGGTCTAGACTCCCCCTCCCTCCTGAGAAGTGGCAGGATCTGCTGGAAATAAACCACCCCGGGGCATGGTGTCCATAAATCTCATCATACGGCCCATGACTTCCTGGAAGCCTGGCGCTGTCCTGAAGTCTATTGGAGTAGGATCTGCTGGAGGCACCTCGTCTTGCTCCTCAATGATAGGGTCCCATGGTGGTGGAACCGGAATAGCTCTAGGACTCCCTCATCCCCTATCTTGGGCCGGTACCCTCCCCTGGCCTCTGCCACGGCCTCGGACAACGGGGGTAGTGGCTCTTCTCGGGTCTGGAACATCAGATGCATGCGTCCTCAATATCTGTGAGAGAATAGAAGAATGGATTTAGTAAATCATCGACTGCACGATAGAGTAAGAACAAAGAGAGGTTTCCTAACACCCTATAGCCTTCTGAAAATAAGTACAGATGTCTCCGTACTGATCCGCAAGACTCTACTGGGTTTGCCCGGGACTTGTGAGACCTACGTGAACCTAGCGCTCTGATACCATGTTGTCACGACCCAAAATCCTATCTTAGGTCGTGATGGCGCCCAACAGCGGGGTCAGGCAAGCCAACACTCAATTTACTAAGGGTTCTTTCTTATTAGATTAGACATTTCAACATATACTCAGTTTTTAAAACTTAAAACATGAATCGACACGGATAATTAGCTAGTTTTTAATCAAAAGCTGTCATGAGGAGGCGCGAGCCAATATATATACAAAGCCGAAATCCATACTATCACGTGTGTGCCAGGAACTAGTATCACAAGTCATACGGGCATACTAACAGAATATACAAAAGATATAATATACAGTCCCACTGTCTGAAGGAAATAGACGGGAAATAAGCAAAAGAAACCCCATGGTGCTGCCGGAGATCGCCAGGAGAAAAGCAGCTCACCGTGAAGTCAGGCCCGTCTAATATCAAAGTCAAGCTCCAGTACGACAACCAGATGCACCGGCCTCAGAACCTGTACAATTAAGTACAGAAGCGTAGCATGAGCACATAAATATATATGTACCCAGTGAGTATCCCGCC
Source organism: Nicotiana knightiana (assembly GCA_005239525.1). Taxonomy (NCBI): domain Eukaryota; kingdom Viridiplantae; phylum Streptophyta; class Magnoliopsida; order Solanales; family Solanaceae; genus Nicotiana; species Nicotiana knightiana. The sequence continues at coordinate 2,681 of ML423205.1, read as the reverse complement.
TAACCTCGAAGAGGTAGTGACGAGAGTTCGACATGACACTCACTAAGGTCAAACAATATAATTTAACAGAATATGATGGACGGTAGGCATGTAAAGGCAGTGAAGCAACAAATATATATAAGGCACTGAAATCCAAGGAAGTACTGGGAATGAATAAAATAATTACTACTTCACCTTCCCCCAAATATTTGTCAAATCAATGTCCATGAATTTAGTAACAAATAAATCATGCGCATGCAGGGTAAGGACAACCGGCTGAAGTCATAAGATAGTCATGTCCGTGCACTGGCGAGGGTTGAACGGCCCGAACCATAAGTTCACCTTTCCATAAAGTACTCACATCTATGCAACGCCGAGGAACCGAACAAAAAGTGCATCTCTGCCATAAAGTAATCCTCTATATGCACTGCCGAGGATTGAATTGCCCGAACCAAAAGTGCATCTCTCAATTCGCCGTGGCGTACGACCCATTCCCATAAGAGTGGGGGAAATCACACTCTGTTCGCGGAATGTAAATTGCGAAGCGGTCACATGCACACACATTATTCCTTTTTTTTTAAATTACTTTCAGTGAACAATTTCTTACAAGTTTTCTCAAATTCCATGACCTCAGGGAAATAAGCGGCATGTAAAATTTAATTTATTAAGCATATATTTCATATCAAGTAAAACACAAGGTATGATGTGGGCCTAACTACCTGGACATAATAGTAATAGCCGCTACGTACGGACTCTCGTCACTTTGTACGTACGTAGCCCCCACAATTATCACATATAACATTTAAATCACCTAGGGGGATTGTTCCCCCTTACAAGGTTAGAAAGGAGACTCACCTCGTGTCGAATCTACTCCCCTGACCAAGAACGCGCCCGAAACCCCGAACTCTACACCCGAGGACTCGAAACTAGCCAAATGTTATACAAATACATCAATTTATGCTCAAAGTATGGAAATTTTCCTACTTATTTATTAAATTCATCATTCTTGAAGAAATCCCAAAATTCACCCCGGGCTCGCATGCTCGGATTCTGAAAATTCACGAAGGAACCAATCACTCATAACCTAAGGATCGTTAATACATGATTTTTACTTGATTTCATAGCTAATTGACCGGTAATTCTCTAAATTCCCGAAAGCCCTAGGTTACTACCCAATTCTTGATTTTTACTAATAAGAAGGTTAACTTAACTAAGAATTCATGAATTAAACTAACTTTGGGATGGAATTTACTTACCTCACAGTGGTTGGGTCGTGGATCCCCTTTCCCAAGCTCTCAAAGTGTTTTAATGGAGGAAGGAATGAAGAATTTCGTATTTAAGAAACACACTGCCTGACAGTGGTTCCGCACCTTTGGCTCAAGGACTGCACCTGCGGTCTCGCACCTGCGGAAATGGACGAGGAAGCTTGGGCCCGCACCTGTGGAGAGGAGACCGCACCTGCGTCTCCGCTTATGCGGAACTTTGTCTGTACATGCAAGAAATGGGCTGCCCACTAGGGGTCGCACCTGTGAGGCTGGGACCGCAGGAGCGGTCCCGCACCTGCGACTAGGCAACCGAACCTGCGATCACACCAGAACAGGTGCACCAACAACTATTTTAGCTGGTTTTTGGCCTCGTGTGGAGTCCGGGAGGCACCTGGGCCTACCCGATCCCCCGTCCAAATATACCAACAAGTCCCAAATCATAATACAGATTCGCTCGAGCCTTCGAAACACACAAAACAACGCTAAAACTCAAAATCACACCTCAAAACCCCTAGAACCAAACTTAGGAACTTTAAGTTTTCTTGACTTCGCTAACAACGCGCCGAACCGACCTATACTACTCGGAATGACACCAAATTTTGCAGCATATCATAAATGACATAACAAAACTAATCTTGGTCTTGGAATTCCGCCCGGACCCCGATAACTAAAAAAAATGTCCCAAACCACAATAGGAACCTAAGGAACTCTTATTTCAATATTGGGCGCCGAAATGCTCCCGGGTCATCAAAACCCATTCAAAACATACGCCCAAGTCCGAAATCATCATACAAAGCTATCGAAATCGTCGAAACTCGATTCCGAGGTCGTTTACTAAAAATGTTGAGCCAAGTCAAACTTGGCCTTAAAGGCCAACCTTAAGGAACCAAGTGTTCCTATAGCACTCTAAACACTTTCGAATCCCGAACCACCAGTTCCCGCAAGTCATAAGTCATAATAAGCCTCTATGGGATGTTTCACTTTGGGGAACGGGGTCCGATAACGCAAAATGACCGGTCGGGTCGTTACATCATCCGCGATCGCGTAGAGTAAAGTTTGAGGCAGGCTGTCACGACCCCAAATCCTAACCGGCCGCGATGGCGCCTATCGTGGAACTAGGCTAGCCAACTACCGCATGTTCACAATTTCTTTTGAAAATCCCATTTATGTTTCAAGCAATTCATAATAATATACAAAAATTTCTTAATATAATAGGCAATTTTTTTTATATACAGTACTGCCATCCCCAAAACCCAGAGCCAACATGTCATGAGCATCTAATGAAATAAGTCAAAATAAAATGTTAAGATAAAAAAATCCGAATCAAAGGTAAATACAATAAGAAGGGAGAGCAGAGATGCTGCGAACGCTAAACAACTCTTTCTATATCCCCATGATCTAGCTATATATATATATATATATATATATATATATATA
>ML423200.1:9748-33398 GCA_005239525.1 Nicotiana knightiana | reverse complement strand
CGGGCTATAGCCGGGCGCCAGAGCCCAAACGCCTGACCCTTCCTGGCGTTAGCCAGGCGTTAGCCAAATGTTAGAGCCCAAATGCCAGCCCAGGCGCTAGGGCTCAAACGCCAGGTCCCAGGTTTGGTCAATTCCGAGTTTTGATGAGTTTAAGTGTTTCCCGATTGGAATAAAAGTCTCCTACACGTTTAGGGTTTGTCCTAAACATATAAATAGACCCCTAAAACACAACTTGAAGAGATGCGGAAGGATACGAAGGATTCGAAGAGAGGAATCATCAAAGTGAAGAAAAACCTGTGGATTACTACTCAGTAACGCAAAAACATTGATTTTTATCTCCTTAGTTCATTACTCTGTAATTCAATTATGCAAGTTATTTTGGATTTGATTCTTATGAACATGTTTAGCTAATTTCTTAATCTAGGGTTTTGGTAGAACCCGTTGGGGATGAATTTGTTGTGATATTAATATAGTTTGGTTGATTAATCTCTATTTGTTCAACTACGTTTTTATTGTAGCTAATTGAATGGCCATCAATTAGCTGTGCCTATTTAGTATGTATCTACTTGAGAGAGAGTGCATATTTAGGTAATTGTTTGAACAACACCACTCCCAGAGTATAGACGAAAGTCATAACCGAGGGTTTAGAGGTTGGATTAGAGATAACGATACCTCGGGTGCAATCTAAAGTGAACTGTATTGCGATCTAGCTAGCGTAACTTGAGAGAGTGCGTCTAGTAAATTATCATAATTACTTGAGAGAGATTTATGGTAGATAGAGTGTTCATGATTGATAGAGACAACTAATCAAACTATAAGAAGTATCCGAGAAGTAAGTCACCAACGGGGGAAACCATAACCTTAGACCTTTATCATCATTATTTACAACACATTGTTAGTAACTGCTAGTTATTATTATTGTCAGTAAGATTAGTAAAACATCACCAATTTATATTAAAAAGTCTTGAGAGAATTGATTGAGTAATAGTTGTGTATTCTAAAGACATTGATTGATACGTAAATTCCTTATGGGATCGACTCTGGGCATAATACCCCGGATTATATTTGCAATGCCCGTTTAGTCTTTTATTAGAAATAGTTGAGCGTGATCACTAATCCATGCCTCTCTATTTGCACAAGGCTAAGCATTGCCTTCTCCTTGCATGAGACTAAGCACTGTCTCGAATCTTGCATGAGGCTAAGCCCTGCCTCTCTATTTGCATAAAGCTAAGCATTGTCTTCCCCTTGCATGAGACTAAGCACTGTCTTGAATCTTGCATGAGGCTAAGCCATGCCTCCTTATTTGCATAAGGCTAAGCATTTCCTTCTATTTGCATGAGATTAAGCACTGTCTCAAATATTGCATGAGGCTAAGCCCTGCCTCTCTATTTGCATAAGGCTAAACATTGCCTTCTCCTTGCATGAGACTAAGCACTGTCTTGAATCTTGCATGAGGCTAAGACCTGCCTCTCTATTTGCATAAGGCTAAGTATTGCCTTCTCCTTGCATAAGGCTAAGCCTTTCCTCTCTATCTGCATAAGGCTAAGCATTGCATTCTCCTTGCAAGAGACTAAGCATTGTCTCAAATCTTGCATGAGGCTAAGCCTTGCATCTCTATTTGCATAAGTCTAAGTGTTGCCTTCTCCTTGCATGAGGCTAAGACTTGCCTCTCTATCTACATAAGGCTAAGCTATGCTTTCCCCTTGTATAAGACCAAGCAATGTCTCAAATCCTGCATGAGGCTAAGCCCTGCCTCTTTATTTGTATAAGGCTAAGCTTTGCCCCCGCACAAGACTAAGAATTGTCTCCCTTTGCATAAAACAAATGTTGCTCTATTTCAAACCTTGCATTATTCTCTTCTTTCGGGACAAATCTCTGCTCCCAACTCTACTACGAGACTAAGCTTTGTCTTGTTTTATCTCTGGCATCATGTCTATGCATCTCATAGGCTGATATATAGCCAATTTGTCCAAAGACGTGATAGTTCGAAGGCACCATACTCATAGCCGAAAGATACCATGTCATGGCGTGAGGATCTCTTAATCTTGCACACCATTATTCAAAGGCATCATGGTTCGGAGGCACCATCTTCATAGCCCAAGAACATCATTTTCATGGCATGCGAATCCTTTACCGCACAACTCATGGCCCAAGACATAATGGTCTAAGGACGTCATCCTCATCGTCCAAAGACAATCTCCATGGTCCAAAGGGAATTTGCATCATTTTTAAATTAACGAAAAATCAATACGCGCATATTGTGTTTTTGAGTTTGCAGACAATCCGGAAGGTAACCGTTATCCTAACGGGAGCAATCTTTGCTCCAGTTCTCACTTGATTCCCATACCCTCCAATTATTTCAAATGTAACCGATCATCATCCGTTACCCAGTCTCACTTACCCATAGCCATTTTCAAATCCCAATTGATCCCACTCGGAATATTTTGTCCGCTCTTACAAACAACTCCACCGGTTCATTCCACCGTTGGATCCAGAACTACACATGGCCTGATTCTTGTAAAACCAGGGATATTTAGGCAACTCAAAAGGCAGAGTGCGGCCCATATCTTTTAAATCACTCCATTCGGTCAAAATCGATCATCATTTTTTTATCCAACTCCTCTTTCATCCTTCCGGGGTAAAGAGGGGCAGTTGTTGATATCCAATTTTTTCCTCATATTTTTTAAATATACATATATACTTTCAAAATAGTACATATGCATCATCTTTTTATTTATAAACACATACAAGCATTTTTCCTAATTTTCTATAATTTTAAAGATTTTTGAATCAATTTATTCCCATATTTTATTAGAAAAATAATCATTAATTGCATCACAAATTATTTTACTATGTTTTTTATCATCTAAATTCATCATTTACATCCATACTAGGTATTAAATATTTTTTTTGCATTTGTTATAATTACATTTGCATTTTTAAAGATTAAAATCACACATTTTACAATAATAGCCCGTATATACTTATAATTACTTTATTTATGCAAAAAAATAACTTTTTATATTTTTGTAGTGTTAAATTACTATTATTAACCATTTTTATGCACAAATAATATTTTTAATACTTATTTATCATTCTTTACAAATTATTTATTAAGTAAAATTGGGTATTTAAATAACAGCCCATTTTTAAACATTTTTTCGGACCAACCCCAGTCCAATTTCACAAAACCTAGCCCAGTCCGTCCCAGCCCAAACCAAATAAACCCTAACCCAATACCCAACCGGTACCCGTTCCTACACCCGACCCAAATCTTTTTTCAATCCTGGCCGTTGATCTTTCAAAATCAACGGCCCCCGCTCACCCGTCCCTTTTTAATTAACCACCCTAAACCTAATCCCTCATTTCTAAACCCCGCTGCCCTCAAACTCTCTCTTCTTCTCCTCTTCTAAAGCCCTAGCGGCGTAACCCCATTTCCCCTTCGATTCCAACCCAGATATGGAGTCAATTATCGATTCCCTTACCTTATTATCCCCTTCTCGCTATTGGTTATCCGTTTATGGAGTTACATAATTGCTTTTCTAACATGGCAAGAAAATCCCTTTAATTTCGAACCAAATTTGGTTCATACCTTTACTTCTTTCCATCTATTTTCATTTTCGTCTCTTTATGGTATGAATCTCTGAGATCTTTTTCAATTCTTTACTTACCCTAAAATTAGGGTTCAGATCTTGTCAGATCTGTTATGGTTCTCTATTTTTTTAAAATATTTTTCTTTACTATTTTCGTATATTCATCTATGTGCATCTCTATTATGATTTTTAGGAGATATTTGTGACTAATTTTTTTACCCTAAAATTGGGGTTTTGATTCTTGAAAAAATTGAACCAAATCTGGTTCAATCTTTAATGTTGTTGTTTATCCGTCTCTATGCATCTTATTCCTTTGATATTTCTGACTAATTTTAATTACCCTACAAATTAGGGTTTTCGATTCTTTAATTTCTTCGTTGATTCTGTCTATTTGTTTTATGACTCTGCCATTAATTGTTTCACTTACCCTAAACTTAGGATTCTTTGATTCCCCAAACTTGTTTGTTCCCTAACTACTGTGATAAAATCTCTGATTTACGCGTCTATGTACTATTACTTTTGGCTTACCTTAAATAATGTTCTAAGTTTTCTTTCTTTAATTACTTAGATGATTTCTTTGATTGATTATTTCCATGTTTATGTGCTCCAGTCCACTACTATTTAAACCCTATCCCCTTTCCCTTTAGACAAGACTTAGAAGTGTCTTTTGTGAAGCTTGCTCATGAATTGGTCCTTATCAGTTTATGACTTTGTTAATCTTCAAACTTCTTTGTTTCAAATCTTCTTAGTTTCAAAGTGTCAGTCTCTATGCTATGTGTGATTCTATTCCCTAAATATGCTTCCTAATCCTGTCATGCACTCTTCTGAATCCTAACTCTTTGCTAGTTGAAAGCCAAAGTAATCTAAGTATTGTCCTGGCCTTCCTGGTGTGAACACTGCTCAGGGTTCATATGAGACCCTCGTGAACTCTGACACACCAGGATTTGGTCCATAGCTTTCCTTGAAATTGATTCTTATTATTCCTCTCTAGTGTGAGCACTGCCCGGGGTTCGTGAATCCCCTGGGAACTCTGACACACTAGGGAATTGGGCTTGGTATGAAACAGAGGTGAATCAGTCACTATTGAGCTCTATGAACACTCGTTTTTGGAGATGTTGTGGATCAAAGGGCTTGGCCTATCCAGATGTATTTGGGCCTGTTGTAGGCTTCCTATAGTCGATATATTTTGTAATTTATTCGATTCTGGTGTGTAATAATTATTTGTAAATACAATTGGGTGTGATAATAAAATTGGGAAATGAGCTTATTTGATATCTTGTATGAAAGGGTTAGATAACATGCATATAGGCATTTTGCTATTATATGTTAGATAACATGCCTATAGGTCTTCTGCTATTATATGTTAGATAACATGCATATAGTTCTTCTTCTATTATATGTTAGATAACATGCCCATAGGACTTTCTGCTATTATATGTTAGATAACATGCCTATAGGTTTTACTTTACGCCCAGAAATATTTTGCTGAAAGCTTTTCTAAGTGTTTATGTCTGCCATTGCATGATTAGATACCATGCCTATAGAAATACAATAATCAAGTTCCACTTACAGTATATTCAAATCTGCTTCTGTAGAAATCATGGCTATAGGTTTTAATTAATTGTCACACTCGCCTAGCTAATATGCATGTCTATAATGGCAGTTTCAAAGGTAGAACTCACGCTCATAGGGGTAATTATCGTCTATGCTGAATAGTAAAGTGGAACTCTGCATAGTGTTTTGTTAAATACCACTAAAAAGCATGCCTATAGGAGTAACTAATAATTCCGAGAATTTTTGTTGTCAACTGCTAAGTAAGTCACCAAGATAACATGCCTATAGCTTTAGACGCTTTTAATTGAAATCAATAGGCAATTACAAAATCACCTAGAATTACTGTCAGCATGTTTACATTACAGAATTACCTAGAGGTACTTTTCATAAACTGCCAGCATGTTTAAAATTCAGAATCACATAGAAACCATGTCTATATGATTCAATAGCCTTAACCGTTAAAACTGCCAATACACCAATTTGTTCGCGTGCATCTGTTGCCTTATGTGTGGGGGCTAAATTGAGCCTTTATCTGCTTCTGTATGGAAAGTCCAATATGTTTTGTATGTTTCTTAGTTTTACAATTTTGAGAAACCTAAGTTGAGTCTAGAACCATCCAAAAATAGAGGTCCCAATGCCTCCAGGACCATAGGTAAGGGACGGGTAGTGCACGCATAGAACACAAGTTAGAATTGATTAGAGCGTTGTACGTAAAAACTCGAAGATAGTAATCGAGTAGCAGGAGATGATAGTCTGTACCCGCTGTATAATATGAGTAACACCCCCGTGTTGGGGGAGTTACGAAGTATTATTTATGTTACACGGGGCGATCCTATAGGCTAAAAAACTTAGGACCCCCCATCCCTATTAAACCATTCCTCGCTTTTCATGTTTAGACTAATTCGCATAAGTTAAGTTCGGCCGGGACCTACCGTTGTGGACCTCGAGGGGTTCCTAACACCTACCCCTCAAGGTAATTTGCGCCCTTACCCGATCTCTGGTGATGCAAACTGGTATAATCTGAGTTATTTGCTATAGGTGTCCTAACGCACCTTAATCCGTTAGGTGGCGACTCTCCAACAACCAATTCCTTTTCCCTTCTCTCAAAAGGAGTTGTCAAATGTCGAAACCTGATTTCGCGGGAAAAAAAGGGGCACGACAGTAACAACACCCTCACAACTATTCTAAAAAAATGGAAGAGATGGAGAATGAGAAAAAATCCCTTCGCGACCAAATGAAGGAGCACCAAGAAAGGGTAGACAAGATACCAGGCGCCCCAAAGCTTTTACCAAAATGGGACGTTGGCTGGTTCGTGGAACAACCGTACAACGACGAGGCCACACCACATGCTATACCTAAAACATTCAAGATGATGCCATACTTGAAAATATATGACGGCACAACGGACCCTGAGTATCATGTCACCCACTATGTCACTGCAGTAAAAGGGAACAACCTCACCAAAGAGCAAGTATCATCCATATTGCTGGAAAAATTTGGCGAAACATTAACCGGGGGAGCATTGACGTGGTACTCACAACTACCTGCGCGATCCATAGAAACATTTGAGGAAATGGCTGACAAGTTCGTCACCGCCCATGCTGGGGTCAAGAAAGCAGAGGCGAGGGTAAATGATATATTCGACATTAAACAGACACCTGACGAAGAACTCAGGGAATTCCTCGCCCGGTTCAACTGTGTTAAGATGACTCTCCCATATGTATCAGAGGGAATGGCAGTAGCAGCTTTCCAAAATGGGCTGAACAGAAGCGGTTCAAGGGCGACAGAAAATTATTGAGACGGCTCGTGAAATACCCCCCCCCCTCCACCACTTGGGATGAAATACATAATGCCTATTGTGTCGAGGTAAGAGCATACGAGGATGACCTCAACGGACCAACCCAATGGTTGACATCAGTTCAGATGGAGTTGAGAAAAGATCACAAAAATGATAATAGAAGGGACCATGAAGGTCCATGTCTCAACCGTGAAAGACACCAGCCATACGTCAAAACTGCCGTCATATCACCCTCTTCCCCCCTCCCCTATGGCGACGGTCCATCCAGGCCGCAGATAGAGACTCACCAAAATGAAAGAGGTATGCCTCCACTACTATCTGCTCACAATTTTTGTGTTTCTCCTTCAGAGATAGTCTACGCCCTAGAGAAGCTCGGCCCAAAGGTGAAATGTCCATAAATGATGAAGTCCGAATCAAACACCAGAAAGTCGAATGCCCTCTGTGAATTTCATCAGGAACGAGGTCATAATATTGAGGACTGCATCGCTTTGAGGCAAGAAGTAGTGAACATGCTCCACCAAGGGCATTTGAGAGAGCTGATGAGTGAGCGAGGAAAAGAATAACATCAAGGCCCCCCGAAGCCGCCCTCCCCAGCTCGTACCATCCAAATGATCATCGGTGGAGGCGACGACTCAACAATCAACAACGTAAAGTTCACAACCAGCCACAAGTTGAAGCGATCGATCACCCATGAAAAGTATGACGACCTCGAAGAAAGTATCATCTTCGACGAGTCAGATACCCACGGTTTGACCTTTCCTCACTATGATGCTCTTGTTATTAATTTGCGCATTTCAGATACCGATGTAAAAATTATGGTAAATGACGGAAGTGGCGTGTGCATTATCCACCCTTGAGTGATCACACAAATGAGGCTCGAAGATAGGATAGTGCCATGATGCATCACACTAACACGTTTTAATGATGCAGTTGAGCGGACTTCCAGAGAAATCACACTATCCATTTTGGCCGGTGGTATCACCCTGGAAACAACATTCCACATTATGGATCAAGATACGACGCACAACGCCATCATAGGACGACTTTGGATACACTCTATAAAGACCGTCCCATCCAGCTTATATCAGGTCGTCAAGTTTCCCACCCCGTGGGGAGTATTAAGCATCCTCGGTGAGTAGCGCACGGCCCAAGAATGCTACCGCATCGCCTAAGATTGCACATACACTCAACAATTAAAGGGAAAAGGCGCAGAAGCATAGCAGTTACCGAGGTCGAGGGCGAGGTCGGAGGGCGATGAAGGGAAAGATGTCATCAATGATCCCGAAGTGGTAGAGGCTACGGGATCAACTGTGGAGGACCTCAAACCCGTTCAGCTCGATAAAAATGACCATATCAAAAAGGCCTATATCGGCCACAAACTCCAAGAACCAGGTAAATTTCATCAATTTTTAGCTAACAATGCGAAATTGTTTGCCTTTTCTCATGCAGATATGATGGGCATCCTGAAGGAAATAGTAACACATAAATTAAATGATGACCCACTCTACCCTCCAGTACGGCAGGTTAGAAAATTCAATGCCGCGATAAATGATGTCGTCCGTGAAGAGGTGGAAAAATTACTTGAAAACGGCTCTATTAGGGAGTCAAAATACCCACAATGGGTCGCCAACATGGTTATGGTGAAAAAGAAAAATGGGAAATGGCGGATGTGTGTAGACTTCACAGATCTGAACAAGGCATGCCCGAAAGACTCATTCCCACTGCCTCATATAGATCTGCTCATCGGTGCAACAGCAGGGCACGGGCTGTTAAGTTTCACGGACGCCTATTCGGGTTACAACCAGATCCTCATGGAGGAGGAAGGGCAGGAAAAAACTACTTTTATCACCCACCAAGGGACATACAGCTACAGAGTTATGTCGTTCGGATTGAAAAACACAGGGGTGACATACTAGAGGCTAGTAACCAAGATGTTTAAATAACAGCTCGGCAAAACCATGGAAGTATATATTGACGACATGTTGGTCAAGTCGAAAAGAAAGGAAGACCATATCGACAATTTGAGAAAAGCCTTAGACATACTCAGGCGGTACGACATGAAATTGAACCCCGAGAAATGCGCCTTCGGCGTAACCTCAAGAAAGTTCCTCGGCTTTTTAGTGTCGCAAACAGACATCGAGTTTAACCCCGACCAAATCAAGGCTATAGAGGTAACACCAGAAAACTTGACCAGCAATAAGCAGGTGCAGAAGCTGACTGGCCGTATAACTGCCCTATCGAGGTTCATCTCACGATCCTCTGATAAATGCCACAAATTCTTCGGCGTGCTCAAAAAGGACAACAGACTCCAATGGATTTCCGAGTGCGTCGACACCCTGAGAGAACTAAAGGCGTACATATCTTCGCCCCCGCTGCTTGCTAAGGTAGAACCCGGAGAACGCCTCATAATCTATCTGGTCGTGTTCGACGTTGCAGTAAGCACAATCCTGGTCCGAAATACGCAATCTCCAATCTACTACATTAGCAAAACCTTGGTCGATGCTAAAACGAGGTACCCCCACCTCAAAAAGCTAGCCTTGGCTTTGGTTGTAGCTTCACAAAAGCTTAGACCGTATTTACAGTGCCACCCCATCTCGACGGTCACAACCTTTCCTCTAAGGAGTATCCTGCACAAGCCTGAGCTGTCGGGTAGGTTGGCCAAATGGGCCATTGAATTGAGCTAACACGATATAACCTATCAGCCTCGAACAGCGATAAAGTCGCAAGTGCTTGCCGACTTCGTCACCGACTTCAGCGCTAAAATAATGCCCGGGTTTGAAAGGGAAGCCACTAGTACTTCCCCCAAGACACACGACCAATGGATTTTGTACACCGATGATGCCTCCAACACATCAGGATCTGGACTGGGACTTGTACTCGAGGTCCCGACAGGCGAGATAATTCACCAATCCATACGGAGTCCCGATATGACTAACAATAAGGCCGAGTATGAGGCCATGATTGCAAGTTTAAAACTGGCATTCAAGTACGGAGCACAAGTAGTCCTAGATGTGACTCACAGCTCATTGTCAATCAAGTCACAAGGACTTTCCAAATCAAGGAACAAAGGCTACAAAAGTATCAGGACGAGATCTACAAGTTGCTGCCCGAGTTTGATGAATACCAGCTCGACCAAATACCTCGAGCGCAAAACATCAAGGCGGACGGCCTTGCCAAATTGGCGGCGGCCACTAAAAGCATAATCGGAAAAGAGAATATGGTCACTCTCCTCCACTCGTCCGTCGACAAAATTGAGGTACACATTATTAACCTAACTTAGGACTGGAGCAACCATATTGTCACCTAACTGTAGGACGACGTGCTCCCAAACGACAATAAAGAAGACAAAAAACTTCGAATGCAAGCAGCCAGGTATAGCATCATCAGCAACGACCTGTACAAAATGACGTATGGCGGCCCTCTAGAAAAATGTTTGGAACCAAACCAGACATAGCGCATCCCAGAAGAGGTCCATGAAGGTCAACGTGGGGCTCACACCGGCAATCGATCTCTAGTCAGATGTCTCATACGATCAGGTTACTACTGGCTCACAATGAAAAAGGAAGCAGTTGATTGTGTTAAAAAATGTGAACCATGCCAAAAGTACGCCACCATGATCCATCAAGAGGGAAAGCACCTCCACTCAGCCACCTCGACCTGGACCTTCATCAAATGAGGAATGGATATAGCCGGCCCCCTTCCCGCAAAACGAGGTAATGTACGATTTTTTTTATTTTAACTGAGTATTTTTCTAAATGGGTGAAAGCAAGTGCGTTCTCCCAAATACGCGAACAAGAAGTGATCGCCTTTATATGGAGGAACATCGTATGCCGCTTCAGCATTCCCAAAGAAATCAGTTGTGACAAAGGACCCAATTCACAGGGAAGAAGATCGTCAAGTTCTTTGAAAAATGGCACATCCAAAGAATACTCTCCACACCATATCACCCAGCAGGAAACAGACAAGTTGAATCCTCCAGCAAAACAATATTGAATATCATGAAAAAGAAACTCAAAAACGCCAAGGGACTATGGCTAGAGTTGTTGTCGGAAGTGCTATGGGCATATCGCACTACGCCAAAGACAAGCACAGGGGAAACACCGTACTCACTAGTCAATGGGACTGATGCAGTGATACCTGTCAAGGTCGGAGAACCGAGTCAAAGATATTCAAATGAGAGCGGGCTAAGCGACAATGAAAACAGAAGGCAATACCTCGACGAGGCCGAAGAACAAAGAGACATAGCTTACGTAATAATGGTAGCCCAAAAACAATAGGAGGAGCGGTACTATAACAAAAGATCCAAGGTCAAAACACTCAAAATCAGGGAACTATGTACTCAAGGCCAAAACACAAGCGAGCAAGGATCCATGTGAAGGAAAAATGGGGACCGATTGGGATGGTCCATACAAAATCACGGCGGCAGTAAGCAAAGGGTCGTTCTAACAAGAAACAATGGAGGGAAAAATTCTACCAAACAATTGGAACGTCGCCCACCTCAAATACTTCAACTTCTAAGGATAGATGTCCTCCAAGTCGTACTCTTTTTCCCTCACCCAAGCTTTGTCGCAATTGGGTTTTCTCGGGGAGGTTTTTAACGAGGCGACGAAAAGGGTATCTCGAAGTTAAGTATAATTTCATCGCCCGACCTCTCAACTACTTCTCCAGGTTGACCAATGAAGGGACTAGATAGACTGGGACTTCTCCAATGTATGTATAAGCAGAGCCCAAACATGTAACCTTCTCCAATGTATGTATAAGCAAAGAAAAAACATGTAAACTTGTCCAATGAATGTATAAACAATGCAAAATATGCAAACACACGATTTTGTTCACATGTCTCTGCCAAATTTAGACATACGCCAATCCACGAAATAACATTTGACCTCGCTCGAATCGACTTACATTTGACCTAGTTCGAATAAATTAAAAGTCAACATTCAACCTTGCTCGAATCGAATTACATTCGACCTAGCTCAAATTAACTAAAAGTCAACATTCAACCTCACTCAAATCGACTTACATTCGACCTTGTTCGGATCAATTAAAAGTCGACATTCGACCTCGCTCAGGAAATCGGCTCATATTCGACCTCGCTCGAACTAATTACAAGCCAAAATTCGACCTCGCTCAAATTGACTCACATTCGACCTCGTTGTAACTAATTACAAGCCAACATTCGACCTCGCTCGAATCAACTCATATTCGGCCTTGCTCGAATTAGTTAATACATTTGCATGTGACTTAGCTCGAAATAATTGAGCAACAATTCGACCTCGCACGAGCTCAATTTACAGTCGACCTAACTCGAATTGTAATCAAAGCAGTCAATCGAGGAAAACATTCGAAGGAAAAATAAGAAACTCAGAAATGGGCAGCAAAAGTATCATTCCAAAAGGAATATTACAAGGGCCGAAAAAACGCCCACAAAATAAAAAGTAAAAAAAACAACAAGAGTACAAAACAAATACACTACTCGGTAGCATCACCCCAATTGCCTTCATCACCAGCTCCCTCGCCATTAGAATGTTCATCATCATACCAAGCCCCTGGCTCAAGACCGTCTAAATCATCTTCATCGTCACCCTCCCCGGGTGTACCGAGATCGTAGCTACAAGCATCCTGAGTTGCACGTGCCTTAACATGAGCATCCTCAAATACCGCCTCAGAAACTTTCCCGGTTGTCATCAAGCCCCTAAATATGTCCAGATGAGCCTCAACATGAATCCACTTCTAGTACGAATCCCGCGGAACATCGGGATAAGTGAAAACACGGGATGAAGATGGTTGAGCCACTAGTTGCGCCTTCTCAGCCTTAACGATGGAAATCTGCTCGTTCAGGTCCGAAACCTCTATCTCCAGACCACCAATCTGTTCTTCAAGTCTCGCCTCCTTAAGCGCAGCCTTCTCCGCTTCACTTGCCTGCTCAGATCTGAGGACACAGATGGAATCCTCTAATGTCGCTGCTTCTGCCAAAGTCGTCGTCCTAGCTTCCTCGGCTCTCTCCAACTCCTCCGCTTTTCTGACCAACTCGTCACTCAAGCCGTTGGCTCTAGATTTACTCTGCTCAAGCTCGACCCGCAAGGATGCCACCTGAGCCCGAAGGTCGACGCAATCGGCCACAACCCCTTTGCTCACCTCGAGCTCATCCTCCTTGACTCTCAACGCTCCTTCGAGCTCGTTACACCTACCGATGACTTTTAACGAGATCATCATCCTTTTGCTTCATCTCATCCCTTAGAGAGTGGAAGTGACCATCCGTACCGAGTAAGCAGCACAATGCGCGATGCTTGGTACAATACTCCCTATAACTGGACTCCATTATTTTATAGAGAGCCTTCCTCTTCTTTTCTCGGCGGGTGCACTCGATCTCCAAAATGAGAGTTTGGTAAACAGATAGAAAGCACTCAGCAAAGACGAACAAGGTAAAGAAAAGGAAAAGATCGCGATGCTTGGTACAATACTCCCTATACCTGGACTCCATTATTTTATAGAGAGCCTTCCTCTTCTTTTCTCGGTGGGTGCACTCGATCTCCAAAATGAGAGTTTGGTAAACAGGTAGAAAGCACTCAGCAAAGACGAACAAGGTAAAGAAAAGGAAAAGATACGATAACACGAAAGGACAAAAAACTTACTCGCAGGGCCATTCCAGAGATTCCTAACGACAAGTCGACATCCTTAAATGTCTGCAAGTACCTATTCTCGGCACCCATGCAGAGGGGACCACGCTCTCTAAGTTCGTTAGCAAGTTGTAATACAAGGGAATGATGATGTTTTGGGTAGATTCCTTCATTCTCACCTCTACCCGAGTGAAATCCTCATCGAACATGCGCACCTCCTCGGGGTCTATGTCGGAATCGGACCCATCATAGTCCACGACCACATTCTTTCCTTTCCCCTTGGTGGACGAAGATATTGTTTAACCAAAGAATTGGATTCTTTGCCCAAAGTTATTTTAAGAAGAATACGGGTTTCTGATAACCAAAGAATAAGATTATAATTATAGGCAAACTTGTAAATGGAAAGCAGTAAGATGCACAAAAAGTAAGTATATTGCAATAGTAGTTCTAATGTCCTTTTACAGGTTATATTTTACTCCCTTATATAGGGAATTTCCTAATATAATGTCTGCCTTTTCAGTGATTGAGCATTAATGACTAATTATGACATTAATGTAATATTATAATGAGTAACCGTAACTGCTGCGTGAATGTTATGTAACGTGTGGATCACTAATTGAAGATCTCTGAATCTGCCCTTTTTTTTGCCCAGATACATTTTGACCGTGTCTCTTCATCTTCTCAATTAGGTTGAGACTTCCGTAGCTAATTAACATGTGGGTGTGATTTGCTGTGCCTATTTACCTCATACCTCTTCATAGAGTCCCGTCCAGTTGTCGTGTCTTCATTGCTCCACGTAGACTGCTGAGTCATCAAGATTTATTACACGTGTGAAGCTCTTTTTTACCAATACAGATAGTCCCCCCCACTTACCATATATTTATCGATCAATATTTGGTAAGTGGATACTCATTTATGGCGGGAATATTTTGTCGCCACTTTACTCGAATCATTGTATCTTTTCCTGTACGTAAGTGTCGCTTGTCACTTACATTTAATGCTTATGCCACGTGGCATTCTTGGGTTGTTTCTGCAATTATTCAGCACCTTTTAGGGCTTTCTTGCAGCTGCATCAGTTACGAAGTGATATCTTTAATTATGGTTTTCACATCATTGCTTTTTTTCATTTTTTGACGGTTTTCTTCGAGTATAAATACCCCCTTCTCCTTTTCTTTCACGAAAAACTTCTAACTTTAAAACTTGATTTGTAAAAAAACTTTTTTATTTGCCTTTGTAGATATGTCTTCTTCAAACCAATCTAAGGGAGTCATAAACGTTGATGAGTTGACGCCCTCTTGTTGATACCCAATTTTTCCTCAAATTATTTTCGAATTTAGATATATGCTTTCAAAATCACTCTTTGTAATAAGGATTATTTTTCCCTATTTCTCTATATTTTTTATTAAAATTATCTTCATGTTTATTTGATATTTCATATTTAAATAATTATCCATAAATTATGTTATAAATAATTTCAAAATGTTTCCCAGCTCAATATGCTATTTTTAATCATTTTTTGTCCATTAGAATTCAATTATTTCACAAATTAGCCAATTGGATCTCATTTAATTTTAATTACAGTAATTTTACAATTCTAGCCCAATTGAACATTTTGTATTATTTTAATTCAAAACTTATGCATTTTTACACTTAATATTAGTTAATTACTTTAATTTTACCTATTTAAACCTAATTTTATTTTATACAATTATTAGCTACTTTAATTAATTAATTATCCTATTTTATTGGGTATTTAACATTTAGCCATTTTATATTTTAAAACTTAGCCTAAATTGAACCCAAACCCCAGCCCAATTGAACTAACCCAGACCCAAGCCCAAATATTACCCATACCCGACCCAACTCTTGCCAAATCCTGACCGTTGATCAATTTTGATCTACGGTCCGGATTAAATCTTTCCTTAATTAATCCTAACTACCCCCCTCCCCGACCCCTCATTTTCGAGACCCCTCATCTCTCTATCTCTGGTCTCTCTCTCTCTCTACTCTCTCTAGAACCTTCCCTGGTTCACCTTCTTCTCCAATGGAGCTCAGCCCGTCTCCGGCCACCTCCGGCCTCTCTTCTTTTGACTACAAGCATCCACGATGTCTCCTCCGTCTAGCTCACCTCATCTTTGAAGCCTTTGAAGGTCTCAACCATGCCTACTGGCCGCTGGGGTTCCTGCTTGGGTTGTTTCCGGCCCTCTCCGGTGGGGTTTTGACACAACCATGCCATAGCCACCACGATCTTTGAGTTCCACGGCAGGTTCTACGACTTTCTCTGGTTTCTTATGAAAGACTAATTTTTGCCTAAACCTATTGAATCTCTAGTATTTTTAACAATTTAAACTTGTTTCTTCATGTTTTACACTGTTCTCAAAACAATCTCTAAAGATCTTCAGTTTTAAAATGTTTTGCTTCCCTTTTTAAAATTAGGGTTTCTCATAACCTCTTCTATGTTGGGTTTTAACTGAGTTTCTCTTCGCTCTTAAGTCTATTCTCTGCATATCATGATGATTTTGTGATTGTTATCTCGCCTATGTTAAAACCCTAATTAATCTATGTTTGGTTCTGTGTATTAGCATGACTCTCTCTTTGCTTAAGTTTCTGGACTTCGAATATGTTCTACTGAGTTTCTAAGTCCTAACCTACTCATGTTATATATATGTGATTGTTTATGCATCTCTGAACTTGTTCGTTGCTATAATTATTAGCTTTTCTATATATGTGTTGAAATTTGGAGTATGAATCCCTCTTGACTGATCTTGATTCCCTTATTGAATGATATGATTGAGAATATTTCTTTCAAAGCCCTAAAAAACTCTGCCTGTTTGTTTAGACTCATTGATTCGCTTAACTTGTTTATTAATTTGCTCTATTTACTGAAATATTCCGACTTTCTGAATCTGGTCTTAATTGTCTACCCTATGCTTAATAAACCCCGAGTCTTTCCTTGTTTAGTCTTGATTGATTTTACTTTGCCTTATACGACTATGTGTATACCGTTTGAGTTCGAATCCCTTGACTTAAGGGGGTAATTACCTTGATTTCTTGGTTAATTGATTCTGAGTTCCCTATTACTTAACAGACCTCGATTCTTTCCTTATTTAGTATGGTGCTGACTTTATTTACCTTATATGGCTATGCGTCTTTACCATTTGAATTTTATATCCCATAATTTAAGGAAACCGTGTATTTTTTCACACTGATTTGATTATGCCTTCTCTTATTACCATGCATCTATGATTCTTACCTTATTTTGATCACCTGTTTTCAACTATAAGTACTCATGCTCTTTCATTAAACAAGACACGAACATCAACATTGTTCTAAGCTTTCTCTTACACACACTAACTTGTGTTAGAACTCTCTCTTTCTTACAAAAAGTTCTCTGCTCTACTCCACTTCCTTGCTCTTGGTTACTGTTAGCCGGCTATAATCCAAGGCTAACCATTGTGCTCTTGTCTTTCTCTCTCACTTGGCTTGCTTTCGTCTTCACTGGTATGCCTTATTTTAAATTTTAAGCTTCATCAACAACATGATTCTCTACTTGTTTCAGTTCTTATTGTTCTTAGTCTGTTTTTACTTATGGTTCTTCTGTGAAACTTGCAACTAGAATACATCCTCAGCATGCTATTATCTCTCTTGTCCTGTGTGTTTTGGGCATATCTATTAATTGTTTTCATGATTGTGTTATACCCCCAATCCCTTGACCCTCTCTATGTGACTCCTTATGTCTGGTTAGTGGCTATGTCAGGGAAAACAATCTCTGAACATGTCTAAACCATTCCGATACCCCTACTGGGTTGTTTATAGTTATATGTTTTTACATGTCCCCACTCACACTGCTCCTTGCTTGTAGTAGTTGAACCTGTGTGATTATGTGTGTGCACTTTTTAAGGTTATTCTAGAATGTTACTTATCACTCTCTTTTCCAAACAGTTTTATCAGGAAAACTCTCTGGTTTATGAAATATTTCAAGTAATCTCTTTCAAAACTCTTTCTTTTCTTTTCAACATCACTTCTGGCACTTCAAATTACTCCTAGAGATCTAGGTTCCACCCCCTCAGTGTAAGCCTTGCTTAGGGAACCCATGAGTTCCCTCTGAACTTTGATGCACTGAGGCTGGTAATTCCACACTGCACTTGTTCAACTTTGGTAATTATATTTGGGTGCTGATATTGGCCAGGGACCCACGAGGGCCCTAGGGAGCTTTGCCGCACCCAGACCATGTAAGGTTGTGAAACTCGAAAGGATTGAGGTTGGGAGATATGGGCCTGATTGAAGGCTCTCTATAGAAGTAGCTTCTTATTTTCCTTTCAGTTCTGTAATTCCTTTATTTGGCCTATAATAATCTGTAAACGAATGCATGGGGCAGGATAGTGAATATGGGAGGGGACTATACATGTTTAATATAGTTATAGGTAGAAATCATGATCATAGGATTTACTTTACCTATGTGTGCAATAGTATCATGCTTAGGACATGCATACCATGCATTAGAAACCATGTTTAGGTTGTTTACTTCAGCATCTCTACTATACTCCTATTTACTTTAGAAATCTTGTTCACATCTAATAACTATAATAAAATATGTCGTAATGATACTGCTTCTGCATTTGCATCTAGAAATCATGCTTCAGGACTCATAATCAATGTATGCATAATAAGTATATAAACGGACACCTAGGCAAACCTTAGGCCTAATACTTATTAAAACTAAAATCAACTATTTTATCTCTTGCCTGTATTAAAAGCGATCTTTAAAAATTAATCAGTCTCTTCTGAAAACCTCAGAACCTTGTTGTTTGTCACTACTTTTACTCCTGCAACTGATGGATTTTCAAAACGATTCTCCTTTCCGGAAGTTCATGCAAATCATTCTGTTTTTTCCTAAACCCTTGCTCTATTTTTTAAATTACTGGTTCTTGAAATTATGCACTCATTCTCCTTTTACTAAAACTCTCTTTAAACTACTGATTCTTGCTTCATTTCAAAGTAAGTCACTCCTGTTGGAAATTACTCTGCTTTATTTAAAATCTCGCTTTACTTTTGATTACTGGTTTTCTAAAAGCTACTCATCCATTTTCTTACTGAAAACTTCATCGCTTTTAAATCCTGCTACTGTCTTTAAATTACTGGATTTCCAATCAATCTCTCTTCTCAAAAACTATTGTGTCCTTTTAAATTCCCTGCTTTATCAGTCCTATGTTAAACTTCTGAAACCTACTATTTTCTAAAACTCTTGTTTTAAATCCTGCCTTTGAGACCTTGGTTGTGTTTGAGACGTGCTATTTATGTGTTTACCTGTGGAGGAATCTGTGAGCCTCTTATCTGCCCTTATGTGTTCCCATATTTGTAGTCCTAATTGTTTTATATGTCGCTTAGAANCCTAGGGGTTCAACCTAGAACTCACTTTGTAGGATTTAGTAGTCCTAAACACCCTCCGGGACTTATAGAACGGGACGGGTAATAGCACGCAATAAGCCTTCGTGACCAGCACGCGCTTCTTTAAATAACCTCTACGGGGTGGGAAGGGTAGAATACGGATATGATGACCGATGCGCTAATACCACGTGTAGCCCCTCTTCGAGGAGTGATTACCGGGTATTGCATTGATGTGATCCGTATTATTTTAAACCTAGGACAATTCTTTTCAAATGATTTACTCTGATGTTTTTCCCGAAAACCCTTTAAAAGATTTTCATACTTGTTTGAAATCCCCTCTTGTATGAACCTTACTTGCTATTTGTTTACCGTCCAAATTCACAAAACTTCTTGACTGGGACCCATAACTATGGATCTTGAGGGGTGCCTAACACCTTCCCCTTAGGATAATTTCAAGCCCTTACCCAGGTAATGCAAACTAGTTCATGATTTATCTACTCTAGGTGCCCTAACGCACCACAAAACTGCTAGGTGGAGACTCTTCCTTAAACTTCTTCCTTTAAGGAGTTGTCCAGAATGTCATGAACCCGATCTCTCCGCACCTTACCCGTGTGAGGAAAAAGGGGGGCGCAACACCTCTTCCGCTCCGACTCAGAGTCGAAGGGGTGGCAGACTGAGGAGTTTAGGCTCTACTCCTTCGAGAGGTTCTTCTTCTTCTCAGATTGTTTCCCCTATTTCTGCTAGGTCTTTAATCTCTCCAAGATCTTGGGTTTCCAAGTCTCTGTCCAGGGGTAGAGAACATCACATACCCTTACGCGAACCACGAGTTGATGAAATCATTCCTGCTGAGTTTACCTTCACTAGGGATAGTCAGGTTCTTGTAGACCAGTCGTCATCCCTTGATAGTGTTGATAGGTATCCCACTCTTATTACCGAAGTTTTAATTCCCCTTGTTCGCAGGGAATGTTCTTGGGAGTCTGATTTTCCCATTGTTATTCTGAATAGTAATCAAAGAATAACGTCTTACAAGACGAGGTATTCTTTTGTTTACACTTACCCTTTTACTCTAGGGTTTAGACCTCCTATGGATCCAGTCATCATCGAATTTTGTCGTTTCTTCAACATTGACTTAGGAAAAGTTGGTCCTCTTGTGTGGCGGGTTGTCACGTGTCTTAGATATTTAGCTTCTTTAGCCTCGGTTCCTTTTTCCTTCAATCACCTCATGCATCTTTATTCTCCTACCTTATTTCGTCAAGGGGTTTTCACTCTGGATGCTAGGAGAAAAAGAGTGTTGGTAACCCCTGATGATGATAAGGATAGAGGTTGGTACCTTCGGTATGTTGCTGCGCCCACTGCTGGTTTAGTGGGTGAGGAAAATATTCCCTTCCCTGAGAAGTGGAATCGCGCACGTGAGTACATTTTAGCTCACACCTGTTATTTTTCTTCTCTTTGCTTTAAGTGTTTTATTAACACCGTAGCCATTTTCTTCCTCTTTCAGCAATCATGGGTATTGTTGAGAATGTCTCCGCTATCCGTGATTGGGTAGAAAATCTATTATCAGTTGCTCCATTGGAGGAAAGTTCTTGGAAGTACTTCTCCATGAAGTACGGTTGGAAAGTGAAGACTCATGGTAAGTGAAACTTTTGTTTTCGCTTATTTTCCTTACTCGAGCTTCTTTTTCTTCGTTTGCTTAACCCTTTTCCTTTTGACAGGGTTTTCTGCTCGGGGGATATCTGTTGCATTCATCCCAAAGATGTCTTTGGCTCAGGCCCAGGATATTATTGTTGGTTCCTCCTCTTCCAAGAGGAAAGTTGGTGGGTCTAAGACCTTTGAAGAAGAAGAAGAAGAGGAGGGCATTTTGGTGCATAGGTCACGTAGAAGAAGAGTGGTCTTAGACGATGAGTCTACACCCGTGGCTATGTCTTCCGTACCTGGTGTCAGACCTCCTACCCCTGGGGATTCTTCTTCTTCTCTTGCACATGATTCCGCGGATCATCTATTCCACAAAGGTTTTGGCCCTGCTATTAATGAGGCGCCTCTAGCTGTTTTTGCTCCCTCCTTTAGAGAAATCTCTTCATCCGTTCTGGTTATTTCCACAGCTCTTTTGGCCATTTCTGCTCCCGCTGCTGCCTTGCCCGTGGCTTTCTCAACTCCTCAAGTTTCCGTGCCTGAGACTTCTTCAGCTCCACAAATTTCATTGCATGTGGCTCCTTCATCTCAGCCCACTACCGTGCCTCCTATTAGAGAAGTAGGGTCTTCCAAGCAGGGAGATGAGGCAAGTGCTAATTGAGGTTCCGGCAGATGGGAGCCTTTTTAAGAAATCTGGCCAACCCAAAGTGTGGCTGAAGCCTTTGATTGGCCTAACAGAGAGGACCAAGCTGGATAGTCGCAGTTCTCTTACCTGGGATAATGAGGTTGTGCATTCCTCTTTGAAGGTAACGTTCATTCTTTTGTATCTCATTCTTATGTAATTACCGTATCTAATCGATTTTGTTTTTGTAGATCAATCTCATAGGCACAGAACTCATGAAGAGGATTTATAACATGGAGCAAGAAGAGTGGCATGCTGAAGCAGGGAATTGGAAGGGGTAATATGAAAGCCTGACGCTCGCCATGGAAGCCTTAGAAGAAGAAAAGAATACCTTAGAGCGGCAGATGAGAGTTGTGGTTGCAGAGTTGGCAGTGGAGAAGGCTTCTTCTAACCAAGCGGACAAACACAAGAGCATTCTTGAGTCTTTAAAGTCCCCAAATGACAACTTAGGGGCACCTCAATGTATAAAAATTCTATACGGCTAAGTATAAGTTAATACTTAGTTTTTACTTAGCCGTTTTAATATATTAATGCAAGTATGACTTTTGTTTTCCGTTGAGTTGCTGTTTCACTCTTTAAGTCTTTTGCATGCTTTATTTTTTGAGGTTTTAGTTTTACCTCTGAGTTTTGCATATATAATGTTTTAGATTACTCGTACCTTTTCGTAATAGGCAAGGTGTCATATTAAATGTGTGCCTTTTTGTAGTAGGCATAATTTATGGAAGTGGGCCCTTTTTTTATCGACACTTAATGAATAAGACATATCAACTTCATAAAGGTGTAATAATGCAATAGAGTGATAGGAATTTTTCACATATTTAAGAATGTTTCTGAGGAAAGTTTTTTGTTTGAACTTTCACAACTTTTTACATGTGTTTGATTATCGTCGAAAACTCATGTTGCAACTGTTTTCTTTTAACAGATTTGATATACACTTGTATTTCGTAATTGTTTTTCGTATGTAACAGTTATTTTGAGTTAATACAAGAGAGCAAATGTTTTTCGTTCGTAACAGTTTTTATTCAAGTTGGGGTTTTCACCCGTAACTGTTTTTGTTGACAACAGTTTTCAATAAGCACGAGGGAAATGCTCTTACATCCGTACCTGTTTTAGAGTTTTTTGAACAAGTACAAAGATTTTGATCTTTCATCTATAACTGTTTTATTTTATAACAGTTTTCTATATGAGTACAAAGATTTCGTAATTGTTTTTAGTTACAACATTTTTGAATGAGTACAATGATGATGATCTTTTATCCATAACTGTTTTGAATAAGTAAAAAGATGCGTATTTCTTCCTCGTAGCTAATATTTTGCCTTTTAAGCTAAACATGTTCGAAGGTTTTTTTGGATTAGGCTTTGTGTTCGAGTCTTTGGCTCTTTCGATTTTGCTCGTATCACTTGATTTGTTGGGTAGATGGATTTTCAGGCTCGAGCTTTAACTTTTTTATAGTATTTTTTGCTTCGTCTTTGACTTCCATACTGTATAGTCCCCCAAGTGTTTGATCTTTGTNAGTGTAACCCTAGACCGGGAATTGTGTTATTTCCTCGCGTCTTTGCAGGTCTAATATCATCATCTGGTGATGGGTTAGCTTTATGCCTATCATCTAAAAAGGTTAGTAAAATTTCAAATGTTCAAAATAAAATCGAACGTGGGATACCTGACCGGGGGTATTTCTTTTCCTTAAAAGTAGTACTTCTTCAAGTGAATGGCATTCCAACTTGCTGGTAGGATTCTGTCGTCCATAGCTTCCAACTCGTAGGCGCCCTTCCCAGCTATGCCTCGAATTTTTTAGGGTCCTTCCCAGTTTGGATTTAGCTTCCCTGCGCCTGCTTCTTTCATTTATTGAAAGACTTTTTTGAGGACGAAGTCCCCAATCTTGAAGTGCCTGAGATGAGCTTTACGGTTGTAATAACGCTCTATGATTTGTTTTTGAGCTGCCATCCGTATCAGTTTTGCTTCTCTCTGTGGTTTGAGCAGGTCCAGATTGGTCCTCAATTCGTCGTCGTTTGCTTCCTCCATGGATGTTGTAAACCTTATTCTTGGTTCGCCAATCTCCACAGGTATTAAGTCTTCTGAGCCATAGACAAGTGCGAACGGAGTTTCTCCCGTGGATGTTTTTGAAGTTGTTCTGTATGCCCATAGTACCACTGGTAACTCATCAGGCCAGTTTCCTTTGGCTTTATCTAGTCGCTTCTTTAGATTGTTGATGATGACCTTATTCGTTGACTCAGCTTGACCATTAGCCACGGGGTGGTATGGCGTTGAAGTGATCCGTTTGATTTTCCAGCTTTCAAAGAATTATGTGATTTGCGAGCCTTAGAATTGTGGGCCATTATCACACACGATATCCTTTGGTATCCCAAAGCGGCATATTATGTTTCGT
>ML423199.1:13311-30675 GCA_005239525.1 Nicotiana knightiana | reverse complement strand
TTTCATAGAATCTTAGTATAAAATAGTTGCATCCTTGATTTTATTTTGGCTTAATTAGATAACTATTAGAGTGATTTAGCAAGTAGTTTACACAAGTCCTTGTGGGTTTGACATTCGATTTAACATTATATTACTTGCTACGATCACGTATACTTGCGTGGGCGTTTACTACCAACAAGGTCCCGAGGGCCTCGGGTGAGTTTCGGGTGGTTATCGGAGTGTGTTTGGCCTACTGTTGTAGCAATTTTTGCCCACTGGTTTCCTTATATGCGATCGCAATAGTGGGCATGCGATCGCATAGGTTTGTTCCGAGGCAGTGTTCTTTTTCTTCTATGTGATCGCATGTATGGGGCTGCGATCGCGTACATGAGGGAAGGGAAGCATGGCGATCGCGTTTGGTCTTGTGCGGTCGCGTAGGATAATTTTATGGGGCAGCAGACTTGTTCTTCGCGATCGCGTGGGAACTCCCGCGATCGCAGTGAAGAAAGAGATCTGGGCAGACAGTTTTTAATTTTTTTTTGGCAAATCCACTAGGCTAGGAGCCTAGGGCTAGTTTTATTAATAATAAAAAGCAAAAAAAGAACCACATAGGAGTAGTACAAATAAGGGGGACAATAGCACCAATAGTGTCGCCTCTATGCCTTGGCTATATAATCACTCCTCTGCGCCTCACCATGCCCTATATGGAAGCCTCATGTAGAGGATCATGGTGTAGCTTCCGGCAAAGTCTCACGAGGGCATATAATCTCATAGCCGCTTGGGTATTTTCCAAAAGGCATATGGCCTGGGCATACACTATTGGGTTAAACCTTACCTTACTAATCCTATCGAGGCATAAAATAGCCTCACCTACTAACATGCGTGTAAAAAGAAAGAACTAGCTAGAACTAGGTACTGTATGATCATCACAGAGTTTATAACATACTCTGTGATGACATTACATAAAATTATGCTAATGTGATGGTAGAATAAACATATGTAGAAATAACAATGATGCTCAGTCTTCTCTAATTTTGTGTAGTCTTCAACTTGTATTCGTTTGTCTTCCTCCTCAACCTTCTTCAAAATATCTTCAAACTTCATGATTTCTTTTTTGAACGATTGGACTTTTTTGACGTAGTTGGAAAAACCTGCTTTTGTTTGGCAACTCTCATTGGGAGTCGCCTTACGTTTGCATCTTCACTCATCCTACCATCCCAACTTTTTTCTCTTTTATGTGTATTTTTTCTTTTGCCGCTATGCATAGGTGATAGATCCCCTTTTCTTGCTGCCTCTACCTGGCATTGATTTAAATTGTCTTCTTCCTCGCCCTCTTCATATGTATCTCTGCCCACAATCACTGGTTTTGGCAAGTCTTGAGGATGTTCTTGAGTTACCAAAGCATTCCCATCCTGTTTACTAACCAACGCTACCTTGTTTCGTTGTTGTGTTATACCTTGCACTTTGTCCTTACTTTTACTCACTCGACCAGAGCTTAAAGTAGTAATACTTGTAGATTTAACAGGAGTTGGACTTACCAGTGCATCCAAGAGTTGCCTCTCCTCTAGTGAAATACTTGGAGTGATTGTCACAATTTGCTGCTGCCCAGTTTTTGCTGTTACTGTTGCTGCTCGACCATCATTTACACTTTCTGTATTTTTTGTACTTAATTGTTGCTGCACTGCCTCCATACATGGACTGGTTGGATCACTTAGCTGCTGCCCAGCTCTTAACGTTATTGTCTTTCCTTCACCAGTGAGAATAGCATCTGGACCAAGCTGATTTGTAAAAGTTGCTGCAGTTTGATTCAATCTTCCTGTAGGTGAGTTTCTAGGGATAAATACTGGCGCATGGATGTNTTAATTGTCTTTGAACATGTATCAACTGCACCCTCCAAAGCTTCAGTAGCTACATGTTCTTGCACCTGATTATTCACATCTTTAGCATTAAAGTCAGCTAGTTTTTTAGGTGATTCATCAGTTGCATCAGAAGGACGACGATCCAGCTTATCATAAGCTTGCACAATTGGATTCACAACATTGAAAATCCGCGCTAAGGCTGTACTAGCAGGAACATCACGTGTAGGTTTTGGTGGACCCTTATCGATCTTTGCAGCATCATTAGCGTAAATTGCAACATATGATCTCTTAACTGAATTTGCAGCATACTCATGAGCCCCCTGATGTGATTTTGAAACCCGTGTAGCATCTGTATGATTAATCTGCTCACCAGCCCTTCCTTCACCTTCTTTCAAAGCCCTCTTCTCATTCAAAACATCACCACGATCAAAGGCACCAGCTGGAACAGAATGCACAACACCAACAGTCCCAGTTAAACTAGGATTAGAATTGTCCTTCTCTTTTGTTGAGCCTACCTCTAATACGTGTGAAACCCTGCCTGTTCCAACATCAACCAAGCTCCCTGTAGATTTAGCAATCTCCAACTTTTGTTGTTTCTTTGAATTCAAAAAATCCCTCGCATCACCTCGTAATTTTTCAACAGGTTGAACGTCTTCGTCGACCTCGTCATTAACATGTTGGGCTGCTGCGAATGTTTTTCTTTGTAACAGACGACAGTCTATCTCCTCGTGGCCTTGGCGCTTACAATTGCAACAGTATGATGGCAGATTATCATACATAATTTCCTGGAACTCCTCTGTAATCTTACCAGTTATGGCATCGACATGTTGAAGTCTCACCTTTTCAGGCAATTTTTCAATTAAATCCACGATCAATTTCACTCTAGCTGTGCTTGGACGAGATCTTACTTGTGTTGCCTTATCAATTGCTATAGGTTTACCCACAACAGTTGCAATAGACAGTAAAGCCTTACGTGCAAACAGTTCAGGCGACAAATTCGGCAAGGAAATCCAAACAGCAGCCTTAGAGGTTTCTTCCTTAGGATTATAACCAACACTCCATGGAAAAACTCTATATTGATGAAGTTTTCCATTGTGTTGAAAGTAATTCACTGCTCTTGCTAAACAACAGACAAAATCTTCATATTGATCGCAACGAATTAAAATTTGTCGATGGGCCAATGAACCTATCAAGCAATTACCTTTGATACCAATCGTTTTCGGCAGAATATTCCTCAAAACTTGCAAATCTGGTGCACCTGTGGACAGTTTAATCACCACTGCCTGGTGTAATCCTTCTTCCTTTGCGAAATCTTCACGCTCGTCCATTGAAAACTGTATCGTAGGCACTCCATGAATATATTCAATGGGCTTCAATTTCGTTTTTGTAAAATTTGCGGCAGATTGGTTTGGATTCAACCTTGCTGCATATAGCTGTTTTGGATTGTTGTTTGTTGTTGTATCGTTAGCTTTTTGGTTCACCTCTCCCACAGCCAAAGGCTGGGGAGATTGCAGCAGCCATGGCTGCCCAAGCTCAAGCAACACGCCAAACCTAGAGAGAGAAAGAAGAGAGAAGGGAGAGCGTTTTTTTACTTAGGATATTAATGTTATCTTGGCAGACAATTTTTAAGTTCTAATTTCGGGGGTTTTTGGCCATAACTCAATATTCCATTAGAGAGCTCGGGGGAAGGAGAATTTGGACGAGATTTTCAGTGGGATTCTTGTGGTAAGTGTTCTTCAATAACTTTTGGTTTAATTTCATGAATTAGTCTTGATTTTTACCATGCAATTTTGAGGAATTAAAGTAGAAATTTGGGGAAAATGGGAGGGAGAATTGGAAATTTCTTTTGATGATTTGAGTGGGCACTTGAGGTCGGATTTTGGTAAATTTGGTATGGGTAGACTCGTGATGGAATGAGGATTCTATTTTTGTGATTTTTATCGAATTCCGAGACGTGGGCTCGGGGCTCGGGTTTGGTCAATTTTGGGAATTTTTCCTAATTTTGATAGTTTTCGATTGGGGTTCATCTCCCTAGCATATTTTGATGTTATTGATCTTATTTGTGATAGACTCAGAACAATTGGGAGCCAATTCGAGGGGCAAGGGCATCGCGGAGTAGCTTTTGGGCTGTTTTAAGGTAAGTAACGATTGTAACTCTAAACCTGAGGGTATGAAACCCCCGTATTTTATATTGTTTTGGTAAATGAGGTGACACACATCCTAGGTGACGAGCGTGTGGGCGTGCACCGATAGGGATTGTGACTTGGTCCGTCCCGCAGCGACTTTTAAGCCGCGTATTCGATTTGAAACCTTACGACATCCTGTATTTTAGAAATTTATACTTGTTTATGGGCTGTGAGCCATGTTTGGGACCTTGTGCCGACCTGTTTAGACCCTCAGAGGTACTTTTACACTATTCTTACACTATCCTGATAGAACAATTGTGAGCTCAGTCATGTTTTCTAGTTGTTGTTATTTTCACTGTTACCACACTATTTGAAACTCTGAGAGGTATTTTGGGCTGAGTCCCGTGAGTTGAGATGAATTGCCCGAGTGGCTTGTGAGGATGACTGAGTGAGGCCGAGAGCCGAGTATGTGAGGATAGTCATGGATCGGGCTGCACGCCGCATCAACTTATATTATGTATGGATCGGGCTGCACGCCGCAGTGATATATGTTATATATGGATCGGGTTGCACGCCGCAGCAATATACATATTGGATTGGGATGCCCGCCGCAGCAAATATAGCATTTGGGTTGTAGGAGCGCCTCCGGAGTCTGTACACCCCAGTGGGCGCAGTCGACTATTATATGGATTGGGCTGCACGCCACATCATATGTTATTTNTATATATATATATATGCCCGCCGTAGTAGTTGTGTGTATTCATGGTACTTGTTGAGTACGAGTGTTTAGTGTGAGCATGAGATACTGATAGTGGAGTCACGAGTGACTGAGATACCTTGTTATGAGAGATATTGTGCCTGGAAGGTTGTTACATTGTGGATTTTACTTCTTTTCTCTCCCTTCTTTATCTGAGCCTTCTAATAAAAGTTGAATTACTGTTTTATGAAATCATGATTTATAAATGCTCGTCACTACACTCAAGTTTTTAGTTACTTTGATTACTTACTGAGTTGGCGTACTCACGTTACTTCCTGCACCTTTGTGTGCAGATCCAGGTTCCGGACCATCTCACTAGTTGATTTTCGGACGTGCTTGGAGTTTGTTCGAGGATCGAGGTAGCTGTTCAGCATCCCCAGCTCACCTCCTTTCCTTTCCTCAGTTCATAATTTTTGTCTTTCGTACTTCACACTTTTGTAGTAGCAAGTCACCTTATTGTACATTGTATTTATCGTACTAGGTGCTCATGACAGTTGGCTCCAGGTTTTGGGGTAGTGTATAAATTGTTTATCTCATTTTATTGTTTTAATCTGCTAGTTTTGGAAATTATGATAGTAAATGGTTGGCTAGCCTAGTTCCATGATAGGCGCCATCAAGACCGGCTTAGGATTTGGGATCGTGACACCATCATAGGCCACTATTAAGGAACTAAGTGTTCCAATTTCAACTCGAACCCTAGCAAACCTAAACCAACCATCCCTTTAAGTCATAAAATAATAAAAGCACATACGGAAAGTCTTAATCAGGGAAACGGGAATCTAGAAAAAAAAAAAGACCGATCAGGTCATTACGTAAATTATTATAATTACATCCGATGATGCTTCCAAGTTCCACCTACCTAGAAGGAAGAAAAAAAATAGAGAGAAAGGAGTAGTAAATTCCTCACTTGCATCAATGCACGTTCATGCCTTCATATTCGAAGAAGTGTTTCTTATATAGTTTCGAAACAGAGTAAAAGTACTACATAAAGAGAATCCTGTAGGATGGAAAATTGTGGTAGTTAATAGACGATAGTGCAAATTCAAGTAATAGGAAAATAATTTGTATAAGGTAAAACTTTGTTTGATTTTGACTTCCTAAATTTTAGAATTTATTAGGTACACAATTCGAATAAGATAATTAAAATTTTAGTTGATTTTAAAGTCTTAAATATTAAAAAAAAAATTAAATGACTATTTTGTCCAATGTAAACTCTTTTTTAAAGGATAAAAAAGACGAATGATATTTAACTACGAGTATTCGTGTTTTTAATATAGTGTATAGATTAGTACCTAAGTGGATGCACAGATAATATTAAAAACATTTTTTACAAAAAGAGATTAAAACCAACTTAGATCAGCAGATTTACCAAATGGATCAAATAAAAAAAAATATTTTTCCTAGATCAACCGGTAAACCAACATGGACTAATGAATTACATGGTCAACAATTTCTCTGAGCTCATAATTTATATCTATATCTTTATCTATTTATCTATATTATTATAAAAACACGGATATTTTGTGCTAAATATTGAACGACTAAATTATTTCCGAAACATTGATCAACTTTTTTTCCCTTTCTAAGTTAATAAATCATTCAAATAACTGACTTGATATTGGGTAAATTTGGCAATATTAGAATTTTTTATATCAACTAGAATTTGATTTCTATGAATATTCTTCCGTTTATAGGAATCCAAATTTGAATAGGAATGAATTGCTTGGTCATAGAATTTGAGTAGGAATGTGTTACGTTCTTTATATAACTTTTTGATAAGATCTTTGCAATAAAAAATGCAGGTATCAACTTTAGCCAAGCAAAGAACATTTAGTCTAAGATAAAATATACTGTTTTTTTAGGCTAATCATTCAGATATGGTATATAATTGATCACGAAGGAGAATTGATTAATGGAGGACACGGAAAGAAGAATTTAGTGGAGATTTTCATGAGGTGTGGAATATTTTGACTTTTTTGCGTACCAAATAACATGGATTGTCTCGCTTGAGGACTTGTGGAACAATCCGGCCAGTCGTTTCGGTAATTGTTGCCTTGTTTCCCTTGTTCATTTTGTGCTTTACTGTTATTTTATGACTTATCGGGGTAGTTGGTTCAGTTCCGGAAGCATTTTGGAATGAATTAAGACACTTAGTCTTACAATTGAAAGCTTAAGTTGGAAAAGTTAATCGGATGTTGACTTATGTGTAAACGATCCCGGACTCGAGTTTTGATGGTTTCGTTAGCTCCGTTGAGTGATATTGGACTTAGGAGCGTGTTCGAATTGTGATTTGGAGGTCGATAGTAGAATTAAGCATGAAATTGGAAGGTTGGAATTTTGAAAAGATTGATCGGGGGTGGACTTTTTGATATTGGGTCGGATTTCGATTTCGAAAGTTGGAGTAGGTCCGTAGTATCATTTGTGACTTGTGTGCAAAATTTGAGGTCAATCGGACGTGGTTTGATAGGTTTCGGTGTCGTTTGTAGAATTTGGAAGTTTCCAAATTCATTAGGCTTGAATTGGGGTGTGATTCGTGTTTCTGATGTTGTTCGAGGTGATTTGAAGGTTTGGCTAAGTTTGTATGAGGTTATGGGACTTGTTGTCATGTTTGGTTGAGGTCCCAGGGGCCTCGGGTTGATTTCGGGAGGTTAACGAATCCATGTTTGAAGTTGAAGAGCTGCTGAAATTTGAGGACTGCTGGTGTAATCGCAGGTGCGAGCCCGCAGAAGCGAGATGAGAGCCGCATAAGCGGGCAAGGGGGAGATGAGAAGAGGTCACAGGTGCGAAGATTCCCCCGCACCTTCATGGTCGTAGAAGCGGGGTGATGGCGCATATGTGGGCCTTTGCGCAGGTGCGATGAGATAGTGAATTTTGCAAAAGCGGATATTTAACCGCAAAAGCGGTTCCGCAGGTGCGCATTAGTGGTCGCATGTGCGAAAAGCCTGGGCAGAACCTATATAAGTGAAGTTTCTGAAATTTTCATCATTTCTAACATTTTGAGCTCGGATTTTGGAGATTTTTTAGAGGATTTTCGAGGGGATTCTTGAGGTAAGTTCCTTGTGTTCATCTTTCTTCAATAATTATATCTCCCCACTGATTTTCTATCTAGTTGGTGTGTTTTTGAGGTGTAACTTGGGGGTTTGAGGTGAGGGATTTGGAGAGTTGATTTTGGAGATTTAAATGGCAATTTGATGTTGGATTTTGACAAATTTGATATGGTCAGACTCGTGGTCGAATGGGCTTTCGAATTTTGTGACTTTTGTTGGACTTCAAGATGTGGGACCGGGGGCCGGCTTGAAGCCAATTTAAGATTTTGATCCATAATTTCGTATTTTTCTTGTGGAATTGATTCCTTTAGCCCGTATTAATTGTATTGTACTTCATGTGACTAGATTCGGGTCATTCGGAGGCCGAGTTGCAAGGCAAGGGTGTATTAGAGTAGAGTTTGCCTCGGATTGAGGCAATTAACGGTTCTAAATCTAGTTCTGAGGGTATGAAACTCCGAATTATATGTTATGTGATTGTTTTGGAGGTGACACACATGCTAGGTGACGGGTGTGTGGTTGTGCACCGTGGGAATTGTGACTTGGACCATTCTGTGGAACTGTAAATTGAACAACTTGTTGTTAGCTATATGCTTTCCATGTGCTATAGAAATTTGACTGTAAATCATGTTAGAAATCTTGTTTAGGCAATGTGTTGGTACTGTAGAGTCCCACGGAGGCTGTGATACCTATTGATCCTTCCTGCTAATTGCTACTTGTACTCAGTCATAGTCTTACTTTCATATTATACCTCAGTCTCTATTTTCCTTGTTGATACATTATATCATTTCTGTTTTGCGTTGATTTCCCATGATTACTGAGAGCATGTGAGACTAGAGAGGTTATGACAGAGTGAGGCCGAAGGGCCTGATTGTGAAGTATTGATATCATAGCATGTGAGTTGTGGGTGCGGATCCATATATTTATACTGTAGCACGTGAGTTGTCCGTGCGGATCCTGATATGATACTATAGAACGTGAGTTGTCCGTGCAGCATGTGAGTTGTCCATGCAGCACATGAGTTGTCCATACAGCACGTGAGTTGTCCGTGAGGATTATAGTGCTTGGGTTGTAGGAGCCCCTCCTGAGTCTGTACACCCCCAGTGAGTGCAGGTACCTATTAAGTGCGAGTGTTGAGAGCTGAGTGCCAAGTGATGAGCTATTGAGGAAGCCTGAGTGACTGTTGCCCTGAGAGGCTGTATTTTCTTCATTGTTGTCGCACATAGCTTCCATATACCACTGTATGAACTTTTGAGAGATAATATATCCGGTTTTTACTTGAACTTGGCTTGTATAAACTTATTTGACTTAAATTGCCGGATTTGAAAGCATGTCTATTCTTCCTTGTTGAAACTATTGGAAAAAAACTATAATTGTATAGCTCCTCACTATCTTCAGTCCTTTATTTAGTATTTTTACTTACTAAGTTGGTTGTGTTCACGCTACACCCTGCACTTCGTGTGCAGATCCAGGTGTTACCGGACATAGCGGGTGTTGATACCTTGTGCAACTGATCTTTGGAGACTTCGAGGTTGCTGCCCGGCGTTCGCACCCCTTGTTGTTTTCTTCTTCTCTATATTTTCTTTTAATTGTTTCTAGTTTCAGACTATGTTGGACAGTGTATTTCAGACTTGTGTCACTTAAATACTCATGTACCCTGTGACACCTCGATTTTGGGAGAGATTTGTATTGCTTTGCGGATTTATTTATCTTTTTAAAAGGGTTTCTTAAATATTAACTGCTTCCATATAATTTTCAAAGTTTTTTACTAGGTTTAGATGGTTGGGAAGTGGCTTGCCTAGTTCAATGATATGCGCCATCATGACGGTTAGTTTTTGGGTCGTGACAAGTTGGTATCAGAGCCTAGGTTACATAGGTCACACGAGTTATGAGCAGGTTTAGTATAGTCTTGCAGATCGGTACAGAGACGGCTGTACTTATCTTCGAGAGGCTGTCGAACCCTTAGGAAAATTCACATTCTTGAATTCTTGTCGTGGCGAATTTGTTGATTCTGGTAACTAAACTTTTGTTATTCTATTCTCTCATAGATGGTGAGACCACGTACTACTAGGCAGGATAGACGACCACCAGTACCACCAGCTAGGGCCGCGAGAGGCCGCGGTAGGGGCTGAGGCACAACTCGTACACCTACAGACCCACCAGTTGCTCCAACTCAGGAGCAGGTACCAGATACGGTTGAGCCAGTGGGTCCTGCTCAGGCACCAGTTGTGCCTATTGTGATTCTAGGCCTTCAGGAGGCCTTAGCTGAGATTCTGACCGTGTGTACCAGTCTTGCTCAGGCGGTCTCTGTTCCGATCGCAGCAGCCACTTCTCAGGCCAGGGGAGGCACCTAGACTCCTGCCGCCCGTAAACAGAGCAGGTGATGCAGGGACTCCAGACACCAGAGGCACTACCAGTCCAGCAGGCTGCAGCTGCTAAGTCCCCGGCGGTCCCCGTTATGGATGATGATGAGCAGAAGAGACTTGAGAGATTTGAGAGACTTCGACCTCCATCTTTTAGCGGTGCTGAGTCAGATGATTCTCAGGGATTTCTAGATAAGTGTGAGCGGATGCTTTGGATAACGGGTAATTTGGAGACCAGTGGGGTCTCGTTCACTACTTTTCAGTTCTCTGGGCTGTTTTCAGATGGTGGGGGGGCTCATGAGAGGCGCAAGTCAGTCGGTGCAACACCACTTACTTGGCATGAGTTCTCCATTCTTTTCTTAGAGAATTCGTGTCGTAGTCTCGCAGAGAGGAGCTGCACAGACAGTTTGGGCAGTTACGTTTGGAGGATATGTCTTTGACGCAGTACGAGATGAGGTTTTCTGAGTTGGCCCGCCATGCGATTTGGATGGTTCCCACTAATAGGGAGAGGATCAAGAGGTTCATTGATGGCCTCACATATTAGTTGAAGTTTCTTTGACTCGAGAAAGGGTATCCAGTGCTACTTTTGATGAGGTGGTTGACATTGCTCGGCATATAGAGATGGTTCGCAACCAGGATCGGGTAGAGAGGGAGGCCAAGAGGCCTTATGGTTCAGGTGGTTTTAGTAGTGTTCCTTCCGGCGGTCAGTTCCACCACGGTAGGGGTCGTCCTTACAGGCATGCTCAGACGGCTCAACCAGCTCATCGTGGTGCATTAGTTAGCCACAGTTCTTACAATGCTCGCTTAGGCCAGTCTTAATTCAGTGCACTACCAGTGCAGAGTTCTCACCATGCCTCATCTGCTCAGGTTTTTATGGGTAGTTCCTTGGGGTATCAGGAGCAGCATTTCCGTCAGAGGAGGGATTATTTCGAGTGCGGAGATCTTGGTCATATCAAGAGAGATTGCCCTAGGTTATTGAGTGGACTCCACAGTAGAGTTATCGGCCGATGGCACCAGCACCAACAGCTACACAACCCGTTCAGCCAGCTCGGGTAGGGCTTAGTCAGCTAGAGGTCGCCCTAGAGGGGGAGGCCGATCAGGTGGCGGTCAGGCCCGATTCTATGCTCTTCCCGCCAGACCAGATGCCATTGCTTCAGATGTAGTGATCACAGGTATTGTCTCAGTTTGCCACAGGGATGCCTCTGTATTACTTGACCCTCGTTCCACTTATTCGTATGTCTCATCATACTTTTCTCATTATCTGGATATGCCCCATGAGTCCTTAATTTCATCGGTTCATGTCTCTATGCCGGTGGGAAGTTCTATTATTGTGGACCGTGTATATCGATCGTGCATAGTGACTATTGGGAGTCTGGAGACTATAGTTTATCTCTTATTGCTTAGTATGGTCGATTTCGACGTGATCTTGGGTATGGATTGGTTGTCTCCGTGTCATTTTATTTTAGATTGTCATGCTAAGACCGTAACGTTCGCGATGCCTGGATTGCCGAGGATTGAGTGGATAGGTTTTGTAGATTATGTTCCCAGCAGTGTGATTTCATATTTGAAGGCCCGGTAGATGGTTGGGAAAGGTTTTTTATCTTATTTTCCCTTTGTGAGGGATGTTAGTGTTGATGCTCCCACTATTGATTCTTTTCTAGTGGTGCGGGAGTTTCCGGATTTGTTTCCTGCAGACCTGCTGAGCATGCCGCCTGACAGGGATATTGACTTTGGTATTGACTTGGTGCCGGGCACTCAACCCATTTCTATTTCACCATATCGTATGTCACCAGCTGAGTTGAAGAAATTGAAGAAGTAGCTTCAGGAACTCCTTGATAAGGGGTTTATTCGGCCTAGCGTGTCACCTTGAGATGTACCAATACTGTTTGTGAAGAAAAAGGATGGTACTATGAGGATGTGCATTGATTATAGGCAGTTGAACAAAATTACAATCAAGAACAAGTATCCTTTGCCACGTATTGATGATCTGTTTGACCAGCTTCAGGGAGCGAGGGTGTTCTCCAAGATTGATTTGAGGTCTGGGTATCACCAGTTGAAGATTCGGGACTCGAATATTCTAAAGACAACATTCAGGACTTCCTTGTGATTCCTTTTGGGCTGACCAACGGCCCAACAACGTTCATGCATCTAATGAATAATGTGTTTCAGCCTTATCTCGACTCGTTTGTTATAGTGTTCATTGATGATATCCTGATGTACTCTCATAGCCAGAAGGAGCATGCCCAGCATTTGAGGATTGTGCTACAGCTCTTGATGGAGGAGAAGCTTTATGCAAAGTTCTTCAAGTATGAGTTTTGTCTTAGTTTAGTGGCATTATTGGGGAACGTGGTGTCCAGTGAGGGTATTCAGGTGGATCCGAAGAAGATAGAGGCAGTTCAGAGTTGCCCCAGACCGTCCTCAGCTACGGAGATTCGGAGCTTTCCCAGCTTGGCCGGTTATTATCGCCGCTTCGTGAAAGGTTTCTCTTCTATTGCATCACCCTTGACCAAATTGTGATCCAAAAGGGTGCTCCTTTCAGGTGGTCGGATGAGTGCGAGGAGAGCTTTCAGAAGCTCAAGACTGCCTTGACCACAACTCCAGTTCTAATTTTGCCTTCAGCTTCAGGCTCTTACACAGTATATTGTGATGCTTCTCGGATCGTTATTGGGTGTGTCTTGATGCAGAAGGGTAGAGTGATTGCTTATGCTTCGTGCCAGTTGAAGCCTCATGAGAAGAACTACCTTGTTCATGATTTGGAGTTAGCTTCCATCGTTCATGCATTGAAGATTTGGATGCTTTATCTCTACGGTGTGTCTTGTGAGGTATTTACGGACCATCGGAGTCTCCATCACTTGTTCAAACAAAAGGATATAAATTTGAGTCAGATGGTTGGAGCTGCTAAAGGACTATGATATCACCATTTTGTATCATCCCAGGAAGATCAATGTGGTGGCCGGTGCCTCACTACAACATTTTAGGCCTTTAGCCACCCTTGAAAAATGTAGCCTAAACTAGCAATAAGTGTGGCATTTGAGCAAAAGCCACACTTTTTGACTTTAGGCAACGCTTTTAACGGGGTGGCCTAAATTGGCGTAATCATTTCCCTAAGCCCCACTTTGGAAGTGTTGATTTAGAAGTCAAGCTTCAAAAGTGTGACCTATAAGGTACAAAGACCATGCTTGTGCATACCCCTTATACTAACGCTTTTTAAGTCCTACAGCAACACTTTCAAAGTGTGGCTTTTGGAACCTCGTAGGTAATCACATTTATTACCTAACATATATTACCAAATATTTTGAGATCATTTCTAAGTATGAAGATCTCAAGAACTGCATCAAATAACAAATAAATAAAAAAGTTCAAATGCGTACACTTATATATCATGTACTACATTAACTAGTAAAACCAGTTGTTCAAAAGTGCAACCTAACAATAAACTAAAAAAATAAAATTTATGTATCATGATAACACTTTACACATATTAATCAATTGAAGTTAGCATCTATTAGAAACCCCGTTTGATATCCCCTTAGCTACAAGTTTCGTTTCTAATACATGGCTCGTTTAACACGTTTCACATCATCTCCTGATTTTGTGACCGATCCATTTTTGTAAGCTTGACCGCACCATTAATCTAATCAGTGTGTGAGCTTTTCTTGTTTAAACCCATAGAAACTTCTGAATGTTTGTAAGCTTTGAGTTCCCCATTTGCATTTTATTTATTCTCTTTAGTAGGTATGTCTTCCAATACCTGCAACTGAGACAAATAATGTAAAAAAATGATATCTATTT
The DNA here is from genome assembly GCA_005239525.1 of Nicotiana knightiana. Lineage (NCBI taxonomy): Eukaryota > Viridiplantae > Streptophyta > Magnoliopsida > Solanales > Solanaceae > Nicotiana > Nicotiana knightiana. The sequence goes on along the minus strand of ML423199.1, from coordinate 16,755 downwards.
CAGCTTCCAATATATATTATAAGATGAGTACTATAAAGTAGGCAGACGTACATACATTTATTGAATAAATACAAGATGAATAGGGAGAACAAGATTTCGGGTCATCAACATGTTTACTGTTGTTTGAAGAAAAAGTCACATGATGGAAGGCCAAAACAAGATTGAATCTCAGCAGATGGAGGATGATCATAATAGCTTACACAAAAAGATAATTGATAACTAAATATAAATTTTTTCAATAATATCATGGTACCAATATGGTACGAATTAGCCAGTACAAACACCAAGAAATAAGAACGAGATACTCTTCCCACAGGAATTCATTAGGAAGTAGTAACACCTTAGATTAGAAATTCACTTATATTTCAGCGCTTCAGTAGAATTGATGAAATTTTACCTATATCGTTTTCATATAGATTGAATTATGACGAAAATCATCAATAACCTTGATAATAGATGGAATAAGCAGCAAATTAGCTCAGTGTAATTTATTTTTTTCTTTACTAAATATTGCTAAAAATATAATAGCACGCATACGACAAGAGTGGGTTGCTCTAGTGGTAAGCACCCTCCACTTCCAACCAAGAGGTTGTAAGTTCGAGTTACCCTCACCTCAAGAGCAAGGTGGGGAGTTCTTGGAGGGAAGGATGCCGAGGGTCTATTAGAAACAGTCTCTCTACCCCAGGGTAGGGGTAAGGTCTACGTACACACTACCCTTCCCAGACCCCACTAGTGGGATTATACTGGATTGTTGTATAATAGCACGCATACCTTGATTTTTGTGAATAAACAAGATGGAAGCCACGAACAGTATGATTAACATACTAAAAGTGTAACGACCTAATTACATATAAAATCAGAAATGAAATCAGTAAAACAAAAAATCCAAACTATAATCTAAAAACAAATAGACATCTAGAAAAGCACAAAAAGTTATAATTTTAATGATATAAACTCAAACCAAGTAGACACTGCCAGAACTCGTAGATGGTTTTGTCAACAAACAGAAAAAAGAAAAAAAGAGAAATAAGAGTAAGTTCATATGAAATTAAAATAAATCAGAAAAAAGAATAGGAGTACCATATTAGAGTTATACATAAAGCATTCATGCTGAGCTAGATTACTAACATTACAGTGTTGTTCTTACGGGTGTTCTAGTTTTTACTGAATATGGTGAGAAAGAATAAGAGAGCAGGAAAGATGGAATTTGTCTGATGTTACTTCTTATAGACCTAATCACCTAAAATAAATGTAGTGTGTCCTGGAATTTTAGAAAAAAGCCTACCAACCACACTTCACAAAATACAAGCATTCCAACATTCTGGGATTGTTAGATTGAGCTCTAACTTCTCAAGAGCAATTAAGGGATATTCAAAGTAAAACTACTTGATAGAAAAGTGAGAACAATAAGTTTGTGTCAGACATAATCAATTGAGTGAGAATTATTTAGTATTTGAGTCTTTTAAGCCATAGTAGCAAATACATCAACTAATAACAATGATTGTCCGCTTTCAGTTGCCACTGTTTAAACAATAAAACAACTGATTAAGTTCAAAAATCAGCTCAAAGCGGACAATTATCATCTATATTCATTTTCTTAGTTTAATTGATCAATCAATTCAAGGTGTAAGTTCTGCACCCTTTTATCTTTTAGAAGATGCATCAAAACTTCCATCCAGATCAAGCACCCAACTATTTCAACTTCTGTCAATTAAACACTCAAGTAGTTCTTTGAAAGCCACATACACATGTGAAACACACAAGTTGCTAACATTAATATCTAGAGTTGTAATAATACCCAAAAGTAGTTTTAAAGAAAATTCTTTAGCAAAAATTTAAAAGCTGTGTCAATCTGAATTGGTATGAGACTTAAAATGCAAATCATGTCAATCTCTGCTTTTATAGATAACAAAGAAACTATTTTATTGTGGCAATAAGCAAAACATTTGCCAATTTTGACATTTCTACTCCTATTATTTTCGTCCATTTAGAACTAGCGTTGATCAATAAATTATCCCAATCATCTATTACCTAGTCTCTTAATATTTTTTCTCAACAAATTATTAGCATAAATCATTTTCCTCTTTTTTGTGTGTTCTTAAATATTTCAGCATATTCCCCACAACATACAAAAAGAACTATTGTTATAACAACTCAAAATATGCTTTTAGCACATCCACAGATTATGAGAGTCATTTCAAGCCGCAAAGTTCATTCAAATCATACACGTTATTGGCTTTAACCAAAACTAAATAAACATTAATATTATGACTTTGAGAAGTAAGAACCGTAAAGAATTTCTTTCAAGAAAAGTAGACCAGGTGGTAAGATATTACTAATTTTATTTTTCTTCTTCTTAGTTTTAAACAACGAAGATATTAACATATATATGTAACGATTCTCCACAAACATATGTAAATCTGCATCGTGATCTCTGCCACTTACAACTGATAAATAGTCAACATAATAACAACACGATGGAATGGACATTAACAATTACACTTTACTTTAACAGACGAGCAAAAAAGCACGCGTATCAGGTAAGTAATCCTCAATCAATAAGAGCAAAATACTTCCACCACCTAGCGAATAGGTACAAATAGCAGATATTCTAAACATTAGAAAACATATGATAATAATCCGGACGCATCATCTACAAAAAATGCTATATTCATTTGTCTCTAAAGTTAAAAAAATGTAAGACAACAAACTAAATCAAAGAGGCTTTGCGAGTATCAAATCTCTTTCTTTGAGAGCAAACACCATAGAGAAAATAAAAGTATTCTCCTATCAAGAATAAAAACTTCCATCACAAAATAATAGAGCTTAAATTTAAAATTGGCAGTCATCTTAAAACAGGATTTTTGAAGCGGCTGTAAGCCCTTAACAATGAAATCCCCAATTGAATTTGATTTCCACATAACCCAACAAAAGTATTTCAACCCACTATATTCTGCTTTACTCAATCTGCTAAAAGATAAGAGAAGAACCCTCAACTTGCTTATATAATTTTAGGGAAGAAGAACGAGGAGATTCTTTTAGTGTGTGTAAAATCTGGAAGATAGGTTTTAGCAATATATTTTAGGGCATAGTTTTTTAGCAAAATTTTAGGGGGAAATTGTAGCGGGAACTTTTAGAAAATATTTTAGAGCACGCTTATATAGAGTTGCCTTTACAAATATTAACAAGCACGCTCAGAAAGCGTTGCATCCCATACGAATAAATGTTGCCCATAATTTATGATTTGGCAATACTTAAAAAGTGTAGTCTATAGTATTAATAGGAACCCTTTATAATTTTCACCTAACAAATTGATGCGAGACTAAATTGCATAGTTTAACATGTGATATACCTTACATTTTATGCGCATTAATGATAAAATTACACTTGTTATGTGCTTAATGGAGTTTATTTCATGTGTAGGTGAAGTGGAGATGGAAACGG
>ML423199.1:0-12312 GCA_005239525.1 Nicotiana knightiana | reverse complement strand
CTGAGTAGTATTTTAACAGCGTGCTTGATACGTCAATTCCCTGTGGGATCTACTCTGGGCATAATACCCCAGGATTATATTTGCAACGCCCGCTTAGTCTTCTACAAGACATAGTTGAGCGTGATCACAAATCGTAACCAAAAGTTATTTTCAAAGACGACCCTTATAAAATGTTGTCATAGATATATTTGGCCGCGCTTTTCAAGCGTATCAAAAATGGATGTGGCCTTAGTCTAAATTTGTTGTAGTGCCTTGAGTAGAAAGGCGGTGAGCATGGGTAGCCTTGCATTCATTCTTGTTGGTGAGATACCTCTTGCGATTGATTTTCAGACCTTGGCCAACCGGTTTGTGAGATTGGATATTTCGGAGCCCGGTCGGGTTCTAGCTTGTGTGGTTTCTCGGTCTTCCTTATTTTATCGCATCAGAGAGCGCCAATATGATGATCCTCATTTGCTTATCCTCAAGGAAAGGGTTCAGCAAGGTGATTCCAGAGATGTGGCTATTGGGGATGATGGGGTATTGAGGATGTAGTGTGGGACTTGTGTGCCCAATATGGATGGGCTACATGTGAGAAGGCCCACAGTTTATGCTATTTCATTCATCCGTGTGCAGTGAAGATGTATCAGAACTTGAGGCAGCACTATTGCTGGAGAAGAATGAAGAAGGATATAGTGGGGTTTGTATCTCAGTGCCTTAATTGTCAGCAGGTGAAGTATGAACATCAGAGACCGAGTGGATTGCTTTAGAGGATAGAGATTCCAGAGTGGAAGTGGGAGCGGATCACCATGGACTTCATAGTTGGGCTCCCACGGACTTCTAGGAAGTTCTATGCTATTTAGGTGATTGTGGATCGGCTAACCAAGTATGTGCACTTCATTCCAGTTGGTACTACCTATTCTTCGGAGCCGTTGGCTGAGATTTACATTCGAGAGATCGTCCGCCTTCACGGTGTGCCAATGTCCATCATTTCAGATCGAGGTACGCGGTTTACATCACATCCCTAGAGAGCAGTACAGTGAGAGTTGGGCACCTAGGTTGAGTTGAGCACAACATTTCACCCTCAAACGGACGGACAGTCTGAGCGCACTATTCAAATATTGGAGGACATGCTACGCACTTATGTCATTGATTTTGGAGGTTCTTAGGATCAGTTTCTGCCACTTGCGGAGTTTGCTACAACAACAGCTAATAGTCAAGCCTCCAGATGGCTCTGTATGAGGCTTTATATAGGAGACGGTGTAGATCTCTGGTGGGTTGGTTCGAACCTGGGGAGGCTAGGCTTTTGGATACTGACTTGGTTCAAGATGCATTGGACAAGGTTAAATTGATTCAGGAGCGGCTTCGCCCGGTGCAGTACAGACAGAAGAGTTATGCCAACTGAAAGGTCTGTGATGTTGCTTACATAGTTGGGGAGAAGGTCCTGATGAAGGTTTCACCCATGAAGGGTGTTATGAGGTTCGAAAAAAAAGGGAAGTTGAGCCCTCGGTACATTGGGCTGTTTGAAGCGGGAAGAGAGCCGTAAAAGCGGGCAAGGAAGAGATGATCATAGGTCGCAGGTGGGAAGATTCTCCCGCACCTGTGTGGTCGCTGAAGCGGCACGATGGGCGCATATGCGGGCCTTTGTGAAGGTGCGATGGACTGTTTCGCACTTGTGGTTGCGCAGATGCGGTCCAAGGCTCGCGGGAGCGAAGGCAGCTGAGTTAGTGAATTTTGCAAAAGTGGAGATTTAGCCACATAAGCGGTTCCGCAATTGCGCACTAGTGATCGCAGGTGGGAAAAGCCTGGGCAGAACCCATATAAACGAAGTTTCCGAAATTTTCATCATTTCTAACATTTTGAGTCGAATTTTGGTAAGGTTTGAGAGGATTTTCTATGGGATTCTTGAGGTAAGTTCCTTGTGTTCATCTTTCTTCAATAATTATATTTCCCCACTGATTTTCCACCTAGTTGGTGTGTTTTTTAGGTGTAATTTGGGGGTTTTAGGCTAGAGATTTGGAGAGTTGATTTTCGAGATTTGAGTGACAATTTGATGTCGGATTTTAACAAATTTGATATGGTTAGACTCATGGTTGAATGGGATTTTGGATTTTGATTCATAATTTTGTATTTTTCTTGTGGAATTGATTCCTTTAGCCCGTATTGATTGTATTGTACTTCTTGTGGCTAGATTCGGATCATTCGGAGGCCGAGTTGCGAGGCATGGGCGTATTGGAGTAGAGTTAGGCTCGGATTGAGGTAAATAACAGTTCTAAATCTTACTTTGATGTTATGAAACCCCGGATTATGTGTTATGTGATTGTTTTGGAGGTGACACACATGCTAGGTGATGGGCGTGTGGGCGTGCACCGTGAAAATTATGACTTGGTCTATTCCGTGGAACTGTAAATTGAATAACTTGTTGTTAACTATATTCTCTCCATGTGCTATAGAAATTTGATTGTAAATCATGTTATAAATCATGTTTGGGCTGATTTTCCATGATTACTGAGAGCCCGTGAGACTAGAGAGGTTGATGACTGAGTGAGGCCGAGGGCCTGATTGTGAGGTGTTGATACCATAGCACGTGAGTTGTCCGTGTTGATCCATATATTTATACTGTATCACCTGAGTTGTCCGTACGGATCCTGATATGATACTATAGCACGTGAGTTGTGCGTGCAGATTATAGTGCTTGGGCTGTAAGAGCCCCTCCAGAGTCAGTACACCCCCAGTGAGCGCAGGTACCTATTGAGTGCGAGTGTTGATGGCTGAGTGCCGAGTGATGAGCTATTAAGGGAGCTTGAGTGATTGTTGCCCTGAGAGGTTGTATTTGCTTTCATTGTTGTCGCACATAGCTGCCATATACCACTGTATGAACTTATGAGAGATATTATATCCGATTTTTACTTGAACTTGGCTTGTATAAGCTGATTTGACTTAAACTCCCGAATTTGAAAGCATGTTTATTTTTCTTTGTTGAAACTACTGGAAATGAACTATAATTATGTAGCTCGTCACTATCTTTAGTCCTTTATTTAGTATTGTTACTTATTGAGTTGGTTGTACTCATGTTACACCTTGCACTTCGTGTGCAGATCCAGGTGTTCCTGGACATAGCGGGTGTTGATACCTTGTGCAGCTGATCTTTGGAGACTTCGAGGTAGCTGCCCGGCGTTCATAACACTTATTTTTTTCTCCTTCTCTATCTTTTCTTTTCATTGTTTCTAATTTCGGACTATGTTGGACAGTATATTTCAGACTTGTGACAGTTAGATACTCATGTACTCTGTGACACCCCGATTTTGGGAGAGATTTGTATTGCGTTGCGGATTTATTTCTGTTTTTAAAAAAGTTTTCTTAAATATTAACTGCTTTCTTATAATTTCTAAAGCTTTTTACTGTGTTGAGATGGTTGAGTAGTGGATTGTCTAGCTCCACGATAGGCGCCATCACGACGGTTGATTTTTGGGTCGTGACAAATTGACTTACATTATACAGTCACCTCCCATTTTTGTTGGATCTTAGATCTTGGATTGACTAAAGGCTTGGACAACTGAGGCACCACAAGTAATTCTTTTCGCTAATTTTTAGTGTAAGGTTGACATTTATGTACTCTTTGTTGTGGAGGTTTGTTGTTGTTTTTACCAATTTATTGTTTTAGGAGTTTTTATCAAGCTTTGTTAGAATTTATATATATTATTTTTGGTGATGTTGTGACTAGATGATTCATCTATTGAATAAGTTCATGGCTGGAACGAGTGGTGCGTGGGTTAAACTTGTCACAGTTTTAACTATAGAGTACCATAAATGGATTTGATAACAAGCTAGAAGGTAATGGGTTTTATTTAACAAGATGACATGTTTGCATAACCTTCTTCTACTTCTCTTCCTCTTTCTTACTCAATAAATATTTTTGTTTAATTTTGAAAGTCAACTTTTCAGATATAGGATTGGAAGGTATATATCTCACATGGTGTGAGCCCCATAAAACTACAACAAAAAATCATTCAAATTACGCCTTAGATATGCAATTATATTTTTTCACTTTTAAATTAGGATCTTCCAGAGGCCTACTTCTTTATTTTAGGTTGTGGCGATCAAAATTATTAGAAGCTTTTGAATCTTTGGAAGAGCCACCAATTCAAGACATAGTTTTAATTAAGTTTTTGGTACATGTTTGTTTTCATATTATGCTCATTTGAATCTCTGTTTTGCAGCTATGTGCATTTATTTTTATTTTGCAAAGTGAAGTTTACCTAAATTAGTCAAACTACTTGAAAATTACATAATGAAACGCCTTGTAGCTCATAAGTTATCGACTTTTATTTAAAAAAAATTTTATTTTTTATAGTATCATCTTTCAAGTAGGTTTGAGACTAATCTTAATCTCAACATTATTTCTACTTATATTTTTGAAATATTCATAAATTTAATAATGTTAAATTTCATCTCACTTTGTAATACTGATATATATATATATATATATATATATATAATATAAACAACATACTTTATAGTGACTGAGCTTCTTCCTCAAGATCAAGAAAGTAAAAACTTTATTAGAAGGGATGGTGTAATGAAAGCCAAAAAAAAAAATTGGAAACAATTAGGAATTATGTTTGAAATACAACTAATTTTAATTATTTAGCATAAAAGAACCAAAAAGAGGAAACGCATTTACTAATATAATCTTTAGTTTGTCTTTTCTTAAATTTTTGGAGAACAGTTAGTTTCATTAAAAACTAATAAGTATATTAATCAAGATCAATCTGCTACAATTGTCGGTGACTAATTAATTAGTTAATTATATGAAAGTCTAAATAGTAGTAAGATATTTAGATAATAGAAAATTAACATTGTTGACGAATTCAAAGACCAAATGCTTCTCTTTCTTCATATGACAAAACGACACAACACGAAGCAAGTTCTTATGGCTCAATCTATCTTCCTTATCCTATCCTTTTTATCCTATAAGCAACCAAAAAAGTAACAATGAAAAAAAAAAAATTTAAAAGGTGAATTAGCTTAAAAAAGAAAGTGGTATCTTTAAGATCATAAGTTGGATGAAAGTAATGCTTTTCTGTAACAAGTATATTCACATATCTCACATTAACTATTAGGCATGTTTAATGTTATACACTTTTAATATTTACTCTCTTGTGTAACATCTTTATTTTCTTAGTGCTAAAAAATTACGTGTGAGGCACGCACATAGAGACTAATTATTATAAAAGCATGAATATAATGTTGGTTTACAAAAATAACTTTATAACATTAAGCATAATAACTCATAAAAAAGGACATAACCGAAAATCTAGATATTAGCCTTATAATCCTATTAGTTTTAGGACATAATACTACATGTTAGGAATCCTAGATGATTACCTTTAGGAATCCTATTAGTATAATTACTTCTCAGCAGTCTAATTTATATATAATTGAACAAGTAAATACTTATATAAAATCCTATTACTTTTAGGATATACTTCTTAAAAATTCCTATTACTAATTTAATTTGAAAACATTTTATAATGTTGTAACAACCCGACTGGTCGTTTTGAGCAATTGCACGTCGCTCGGTAGTTTGAGGGTACGAGTACCTCCGCATGATGTATTATGACTTGCGTGAATCATCGATTTTGGTTTTCAAGTTATTCGGAATCGATTTGGAAGAATGAACTTCAAGATTGAAGCTTTAAGTTGGAAGAGTTTACCAAGTTTGACTTTTTAGCATTTTACCTCGGATCGGAGTTTTGATAGTTCTGTTAGGTTCGGATGGTGATTTCGGACTCAGGCGTATGCCCAGATTTGCATTTGGATATCTCTAGAAGGATTCGGCACTAATTGGCTAAAGTTGAAAATTTGAAGGTTTGGAAAGTTCATAAGTTTAATTAGAAGTTGACCTTGAGGATATCCAAATCCGATTGTGGTTCCGGGAATTGGAACAACTTCGTTATGTCATTTGGGATTTGTGTGCAAAACTTGAGTTCAATCCAGGTTGATCTGATATGTTTCAGCGCGAGTTTTGGAAGTTGAAAGCAAAGTTTATTGATTTTGATTTGAGGTGCAATTTGTCGTTTCGGGTTGTTGTGCATGATTTGAAGCCTCGAGTAGGTCCATTTCGTCATATGGAACTTACTCACTAAATTTGATGTCATTCAGAGTTAAGTTGAAATGGTTCGGACACTTGGTTGCGATTTTAGAAGTTCTTGAAGTTTATTATGATGTTCATGCATTTTGGCGTTCGATTCGTGCTTTAGAAGGTTATTTTGATGTTTTGATCGCGCGAGCGAGTTCGTGTCGTATTTTTAGACTAGTGTGGGTGGTTGGTTTGGAGCCTCAGGGGTTCAGGTGAGTTTCGGATTGGTTTCGCAATGATTTTTCTTTGATTTTGAGTGTTGGTACTAGTGTCATCGTATTTGCGATATTTTTGTCGCAAATGCGACAATCGCAATTGCGAAGTGGCCATCGCATTTGTGAAATTGGGTTGCAAGGGAAGATTCGCATTTGCAAAGTGTGGTTGTTCGCTTTTGCGAGGATTCCTGCCGCTTTTGCGAGATAATTGTCTTCGCATTTGCGAAGTATTGGGTCGCAAATGCGACCTCAACAGGAAGTCTTCTGGTTCGCTTTTGCGACAAGTTGTTCACTTTTGCGGGGTTCGCGACGCAAATGTGACATCTGCAAACTGCATATAGCTAGGAATTCCGAGACTTGGCTTTATTTTGTTATATTTTAAACCTTAGCTTTGATGGGAGGCGATTTTCTGGAGGAATTTTCATACCAAACCATTACCTTTAATCAATTTTCAATTATATTTCATGATTATACATTATATTTAACATCAAATTTATGAGAATCCAGGGAAAATTTTGGGGTTTTTGTCTAAGTTTTGAAAAGTAAAAATTTGAGATTTGAGAGTCGAATAGGACTCGAATTTGGAAACAAAACACTTATATGAACTTGTGGGGCTATAGGCAGTCAAGACCTACCCTTGGGCCCGTGTTTTGACCGAGCGGGCCCAAGGGTTGACTTTTAAAAAATTGTATAAAGATCATAGCTTTATTAATTGAAATTGTTCTCTCTTGAATTGTGTGATGTATTTAAGTCGCCATTTGCTAGATTGAGCCGAGCGGAGGTGAATAAGGAAAAAGCTAAATTGAGTATTGAGTTAGCCGAATTGAGGTAAGTGTCTTGCCTAAATTTGTTGAGGGAAATTTTCCTACTATTTGACATTATTTTCTACATGCGGGGGTGATACATATATAAGGTGACGAGCATATATGCATGTACCAAGGTTAATCATGCTCGGGGGTAAATTATGCTATAAATTGTGCCTTGTAGAATTACTTGACCTTCTTGCTTCATGTCTTACTTGACTTCTAGATACTAAGAATGTGGAATTAAATGTTACAACCCAAGATTTAATTTATTATAACTTGATCAAAATTTGACGGAAATATGAGAAAACATTGATGTGTCTAATTCGGTCATCATTATGCCTAATCATTAATACATTGCTACGGCCGATATTCTTGAGATATTAGATTCTATACTCGTGTTGTAAATAATTCTTGAGATTTGTTTAAATACTTGAATAATAAGGTTCTTGAGGGTTTATTGAACTTTTGATGGCTTGAAAGTTGTGAAATGGGGGTCATTTGGAATATTCGTTTAAACACTCTCCTTGACGTTATTTATGCTTCCTACCTTGTTTGACATTGATATACATATGCTTGGTAAGGAAGAGTGTAAAGTACAAAGGGTGATGCCGTGCCATTTTATATATGTTATCATGTGAGGGAGAGTGTAAAGCACAAAGGGTGATGGCGTGCCACATCTTTTGAGAGTAAAATCACGAAGTGCCATATCATTTGTGAGTAAAAGCATGAAGGGTGATGCCGTACCACGTTATGTGAGTGTAAAAGCACGAAGGGTGATGGCGTGCCATGTTATGTGAGTGTAAAGCACGAAGGGTGATGCCGTGCCATTTCATTTGAGAGTAAAAGCACGAAGGCTAATGTCGTGCCATTGCATTTACATGCACGAAGAGTGTTTCCGTGCAGGTGAGGACAAGGTACATGCATTATGTCGTGATATCCTTTCCATGTAGATATGTTCATGTCTTTACCTTGAGCTGTTATTGTCGTACTTATGGCTCTTATGTGGCTTATCGTTACTGTTTTGTCTTTGTTCTCTATCTCAATTGTTATTTTGTTGCCCATGCCTTCTACTTGCTTAACTTGCAAATATCATGCCTACTTCCTAGTATTATAATTACATCCATGTCGTATCTATTTTGTTGCACTTTAGTACAGGCCTTCTACCATGTTAGTCATTCATGCCTCTACTTGTTAACTTATAAAGATCATCTCAATTGTTGTTGTGTTGCCCATGCCTTCTACTTGCTTAACTTGAAAATATCATGCCTACTTCCTAGTATTATAATTACATCCATGTCGTATCTATTTTGTTGCACTTTAGTACATGCTTTCTACCATGTTAGTCATTCATGCCTCTACTTGTTAACTTATAAAGATCATGTGTTCCCTTCTTATTTGTTATATCTATATCTAGGCTCCATCATGCTAGTTAGTTGAATATTATATTCTTCTTTCATAATTTGTCATTACTCCTATGCTTTCCTCCTAGTATTATTATTGTTGCCCATATGTATATCCTCGCTCATTATTTCTACTTGCGTATTTTTAACTTTTTCATTACTGTTATCTGCATTTTGCCATCTGGTTGGTACTGTTATACGCATATTTGGTGAGGATGAGATAAATTCATGAAGGGTGTTGCTGTGCAATTGACTTGGAATCTGACTACATTCCTCATGCTATGAAAGTTATGGAGTGACTATCGTGGCATATTGGTTTTCGCTCTAAGGAAAAGATTGGTCGAGATATTGGAAAATGTTGAATTGTGATCTCTTCTAGTACTCAGTTATTGCTTTGCATATTCGTTTCGTGTACTCTTTTTTTGTTATACTGTAGTATAGTTCTATTGTTAGCTACAGTACAGGTTTTATCGGTGAGTATCTTCTAACTAAAAAGCCTCGTCACTACTTCGACGAGGTTAGACAAGATACTTATTGGGTACATGGGGTCGATTATACTCATACCACACTTCTACACCTTACGTGCAGATTTTGGAGAGCGGAGCTGCTGGTGGTGTCAGAGCTTACTCTAAAGATGTTTGTGCGTCCCGGAATATAGCTGCCACTTGTCCTTGGTAGCTTTAGATTTTGCTAATTTGTCTATTTAACTTTCAAACAAATCGTGTATTTATTTGTACCAGCTTTGTAAATTTCAAATTCTTAGAAGCTCATGATTCGTACTACCAGTCCTTGGGTTAATATACAAATGTCCAGATTATTTTTCATTAATTTCCTATAAATCTCGTTTGGATTGTATTGGTTGTTAGTTGGCTTACCTAGCGGGTCGAGTTAGGTGCCATCACGACTGGTGCATTTTGGATCGTGACGAGTTGGTATCAGAGCACTAGGTTCGTAGGTCCTACGAGTCATGAGCAAGTATCTAGTAGAGTCTTGCGGATCGGTATGATGACGTCCATACCTATCTTCAAGAGGCTACAGGGCATTTAGGAAATTTTTTTCATTCTTCTTTCTTTATTGTGCAACTTTATTTCAGCTTGAGACCTACGATTTTGATTTTTCCCATTCGTTCATATGTGATGTGGCGCACTCAGTATTCGTTATGCATCAATGATCTGTGATACTGCAGATGGGTTACGGAGGGCTATAGATGCTTGTTTGTCATTGTGATGTGTTGTCTAATCTCAAGAGCAGATGAAGTGTTAAATCTTTCAGTAGTTCAATTGTTGTACGAGGCGGTTCTTATATCCGGTTGGTAAGCACATACTTGGGATGTATGGCTGGTGGCCTAGCTGTTGTGATTAAGGTGGGTTCATGGTAAGGTATCGATTTGAGTATAGCTGGAGGCCACCTCCTGTGTGATGAGTTGATATCGTGTGGTTCTTTTGAGGTTTCCATTCGGCGGGGTGCAGATATTATCATTTTAGAGCATTTGGGAATGATTTTTGACTATTGCAAGGATGGATAAGCATTTGGCAGAGTCTTCGGAGTGTTCCATGACTAGTATTGTATGAGTTTTTGAGGTATTCAGCTAAATAGTCATGTGAGATCGGTCAATGATATGAAGCTGTGGTACTTTGGATTACCGACGAAGTTTTCTATGGCTTCGGGCTTAGTGGGGGAGTCTGCTAATGACGATCAAATGGTAGGATCATGTGTTGTATCAGTTTTCGAGCCGAGGGTATGCTTGGTTGTTCTTTGAATAGTCATGTGCTGCTGGAGCACAGGTTGGTCGGTGCGTATTAGCTGTGTATTGAAAATCAGAGTAAGGTGAGTGGTTTCGAGAAGGTTCTGAGGAGTTCCAGATCATATGTAACATTTAAAGGATCTGAATTTGTGTATGGGAAGGGCTTGAGAACGGTAGCGAATGGTGATCAGATCTGCGGTATTTCTTAGTCAAGAAAGTATACATGGAAATATATGAGAGATGAAAGAAACGGCTTTGGAATTCGCAGAGAGCTCCTTCAGAATGAGCATCGGATCGAGTTACTTTCGGGTTGGCAGTTTGTGTGACTCGGTTGGGCTAGAGGCAATCAGTTCTGGTGAGTCGATTATGTGTTAATGAGTTCCGAAGAATTCATCATTGTGATGACCCAAAAGGTCATCCCCTGTAATTTTAGCTAAATCTGTGTTCCGAGGCCGTGAAAGCCTCATTTTATCTTAACTCGATCTACATGCACAGCTCGGGCGCGTAGCCAGGAAGCCATTATGTGGAAAATTGATAAAATGATGATTTTATAATAATTATTTGAATAAAGTTGACTTTGGTCAATATTTTTAGTAAACGAACCCGTGATTTAACGGTCCAGGAGGGTCCGTAGCAAAATATAGGACTTGGGCGTATGTCAGGAATCAAAATTCCGAGGTCCCGAGTTCGAGAAATAAATTTTTAAAGAAAATTATTTTATGAAAAATATAAAGGTTTTTGGAAATGAGATTTGATGTGAAACCTATGATATCGGGGCCGTATTATGGTTCTAGAGCCCGGAACATGTTCAATATGTGTTATCTGTGAAATTTGGTGGGAAACGGACTTAGTTTTATATGATTCGGATAGAAAATGAAAAATTTAGAAAGTTTTGGAAGTTTAAAGGAATTTCATTGATTTTGAGGTTTAATTCGATTTTTATGATGTTATTTTGGTGTTTTGATTACTTGAATAAGTTCGTGGTATGTTTTTGAGGTTGTGTGGATATTTAGTTTTGAGCCCCGAGGGCTCGGGTGAGTTTCGGGTAGGTGTCGGGTGAAAATCTTAGGAAAATTTCTAGTGTAAAATGAAATTGCTGGTGTCTGGTGTGTTGCTATATGCGATCGCATAGGTATAGTTGCGATCGCATAGATTTGAGAAGGGGGAGGAGTCCGGTACACTGTGCGATCGCATAGGGGGGCCTGCGACCACACAGGGGTGTAGGTGAGCTGGGGGGAGGGGAGGGGCTGGTAGATACACTCTGCGATCGCACCTGTAGCCCTGTGATCGCACCTGTAGCCCCTCGATCGCTAAGCTTAAGTCCATTACACTATGCGATCGCACCCTTAGTTCCGCGATCGCTAGATCAAAAATCACCATGTTATTTAAATGCCAAAAAAATAGAACACTTACGGGATTTTGTACCAATTTTCACAATCCTCCTTCTTCCCCACACCCCATAGGCGATTTTGAAGAGCTTTTCCACCATATCTTCATAGGTAAGTAATCTTAACTTCATTTTCTTCCATTTTCATCAACAATTATTAGATTCTAGGCCTAAAATCATGGAATTAAAGGGTAGAAATTGGGGTTTTGGGTAGAGTTAGGGCTTTTTTGATTATTTGGGAATTTGACCTTGTTTTGGGGTCGTATTTCAAAACAAATTGTATATTCGGGCTCGTGGGGAGAATGGGTGATCGAGTTTTGGTCCGAACCTCGTGTTTCGACCAAGGGGGCCCGGGGTCGATTTTTTGAAATTTTTGAAAGAATGTTGGGAAATCTATAATTAGGCATTGAAATTGAATTTTTTAGCATTTATTGATGTTATTGAGTCAATTATGTCTAGATACGATTATTTCGGAGTCGAGTTCGAAAGGAAAGGCGATGCTAGAAGCTTGATTTGGATTCTTGGAGTCGAGGTAAGTGTTTGGTCTAACCTTAGCTTGAGGGAATAGGCGTTGAGTCCTATGTGCTACGTGTTATTATCATGTTCAATGTATAGGTGAGGTGACGAGTACCTATACATTGT